>JABFPB010003843.1:0-16130 GCA_022817645.1 Ceratoteleas bidentatus | reverse complement strand
CAAACCATGGCGGTAACACCGGACTGGTTCAAACCCCTTCACCTACCGAATATCATGCACACATATTCATCGCGGCATTCTCGAAACACCTAACGCCTGCGCATTTTAATTCTGCAACCTGCGCAGCAGAGGTTTTTGTCTTTTTTCAGAGCATCATTTTTATCCCATTATCTTCGTCTGACTGTACAAAACTGCGCAGGTTACAGAATAAAAAAACAGGGCTCCAAAACTCGTCAATTTCTTTCCTCTCTCTTTTTTACGCCGTACGGTTATTTATTTTATAGTCGATGTACTTGCATTTACACGATTTAGTCGAAATAAAACCGTTCAACCTCACCGATCCGTCTGTTTATTTTGCTTCCCACCAATCCCAACGGCGCCGATTTCGCAACGCGGCGAATCAGCGTTCGAATTTCGCGCCCGAAAATGTGTCAACTGAGCGCATAAACATAACCTCGCGAAAGTCGAATGTCATTATCCGACGTTGGCTGAGCAGTGAAAGATGTCGAGCGAGTTGGAAAACGCGGAAAACGAAGTGTCATCGTCGCTTCAGCAACTGTCGCTGAACAATGTAGACGAGCGAAAAGGCGACGCGGAGCCGCAGAACAACGTGAAAATGAGACAATTGCTGGCCGCGATTTTCGGGATCACGCTCTCGCAAAACAATAACATTAAGCAGCCGTTGGTGTACATCGAGTCCGAGTCAGTGGAGCACGCCATCTTCGAGCGACTGATGCTCGCGGATCCGCAGAGCAAACTGGTGCTCCCTGCGAATAAGAAAAATCAGAACGTCGACAGCCACTTCGCGCAGACCGACGTCATTTGCTACCTGTTCGAGTGTTATCGTCGGGCTTTGCAGCATGACAAAAATTGCCAGGATGTGCAGTTCATCAAAAAAATTATTCTCAGAAATGTCAGCACGGCACTACAGGAACCGTCGCTGTTTGAGGAACAAGAGGTATTTCTTGTATCATTTTGGGGAACGAAAGGTTATATTGATGTTTGTTTTAGGTTAGTTTGTTTATGTTTGTATTCTGGTGTGTGAGAGAGAAGAGGCGATGATGAGAGTGAGGATGTAAGGGGATTTTATGAAATGGTCTACTAGTTGATTTGAAAAGATATGCAAAACCTCTGTAATCTCGAAAAATATTCTACAAAACTCTGAAAAAGTGCTGGAATTGGGAGTTTTAAGAGTTTTGCAACAGATTAGTAGGAAAATATTCAGATGTATTTTTTGGATTTCACAGACTTGCAGTTTTGTATTTTATGCAAAAAATTGCCAGGCTTTCTCATTAATTGGCAGACTTTTGCAGACTTTTCACAAAACCACTTTCTTAGGATTATAAATCTCTAAAATTATGACAAGTTTCAGCACTTATAAAGTTTTATAGAATTTTTCAGAGTTTTATCACATATTTTCAAATAAACAGTCAATTTTTTCATAGTTCTACATAATTTTTTTTCTACCAGAGTTAAATGTAACAATATCTGAAAGGATGCTGTGAGGTTTATACAATCGTCCCTCTGTGCTCGATATTTAATGGAATCCATTGATTATTTCACTGTTTCAGATCTACAAACAGTTCATTGACCTATTCACAGAGACTTACATTGAAAATGAATTGAGATCATTTCTGAATGACATAGTGTCTGAAACACTAGCCGAGGCAGACGAGTCGACTCCAAACATCATAAATGATATGTTCACACCAATGTTAGACTCGATAAAAGAACAAGTGGCCAAATTGGATTTGTACACCTATCAGAAGCACTGGCTATTTTTGCTCCAAACTTTCAGTTTGAACACTCATCTGGGCATACTGCTGATGAAATATAACTTCCCCAAATCTGACAAAGATTATGGAGCGACGTTGTTCGGAGAGTTTCTCAGTCTGAGTTGTTTGCCAAAGAAAAATAATCAACCGCTGCCTGTTCAAGTCGCAGATCTAATGTATGATGTGGATGTTAATGTAAGTTTTCTAACATACCATTTTTTACAGTCATTTTGCCAAACAGATAGGATTGATGAAATAACAAATGTATTGCAGGTGACACTGAACCAGTTGGCACAGTCTATTTACAAGATATTCTACAACTTGCTGAAACATTCCCCTGAAGTGCACCATATGATTCTAAATTGGGTGGCAGATTGCTTGGAAGTCAATTCGGCTCGGGGACAGTTATGGAATATGCACAATGAGTTAGTTAATTTCCAACTTTCAAAAATTGTCTCGGATGGCTTCATGCTAAATCTCAACAGTGTGTTGCTCAAATTATGCGAACCTTTCACCAGCATTAATTTGAACAATGGAGTTAACAACAAGCTTCTGAAAATTGACCCGACATATTGCGCCGTTGAGGTACCAAGTGAATCGAATTTTGATATGTATATAATATCTGGTTATATAATTGTTTAATGTTAATACTGAATGTTCTTGTTCACAGCCACTATCTGACGAGGAGAGGAAGAAGCGCAAAGTGCACATGCTGAATATGCACACTCAAACGTGTCTCATCCCAACTCCGGAAGGAGAAACACGTCCTAAATCAGACACGTTTAACTTTATCACAGAATGCTTCTTTCTCACCCACAGATCTTTGGATCTTGGTTACAGGGTCGTTCTGGACAAATTTTTTAAGTAATTGACCATGCAATTAAGATTTTCTGTTTGAAAAGTTAATGTTGCGTAATACTGATGAAATTACTCATATTTTCAGGTACAACCAGAATTTATCTCGATTACGTAACGTGTTTGCAGATAGTGCACAAAACGGCGCTAATAGTCAGATCATAGATATATTAACAGAGTCCATGAATGTGGAGTATTCCAGGTACTTGCTTCTGAAGCAAATCTAGTTACTATTTCAGGGTGTCTAGCAACCCAGAAGACCAGGAAATCCGGGAAATGTTCGGGATTCCGAACTGGGAATTTGAAGAATACTTCAAATTCCCAGATATTATAATTTTTCAAATGTTTGAAATGTACAAACACTTCGAAAACATTCTTATACATGCTTATAATAATATAAATCAAAGCACTACAAGCATGTCAGAGAAGGTTTCCCAAGTATTTGTTCTTGAGGAATAATTTATTTCCTCAAATTAGGGAGTGAAGTTGAATTTTATTCCCTATATAGAGGCGACTTTACTCTCAAGGCAATACGATTTTATTGTATTAAGAAGATGTCACATGTCGACAATCACGGAGTTAGTGTCTTTTCAATTTGCGAATTTGTGAACAAAAACCAACAAACAATTTAAATGAGAACTGTTCGATTCTTGAATTTTGGGAGAATTATATCCTACAAATTGTATTTCAATTCAATCAACCCATTTTGCTGAAAACTACAAGGTGTTTTTTTTCTCACCTCGAAAAAATGCTCGAAAATGGCATGTAATGTTTTTCTCAAATATACTTTTTTATACGTCAATTTTCAAAAATAAATGTATACGAAAAGTGAGAAAATTATGCTGTTTTCATAAAACTCTTAATTTTTGGTTTATTAGTTTTTCATTCGGAAAAACTGTAATGTCGGTAACTCTCCGCATGACGGGAAAGGGACTGTCGAAAAATCAATGTCTTTATGATACTGTAGTAACCAAATTACACATGTATTACACATGTATAAAATACAAAAAAATAATTACAAACAATAAATAATTATTTAACTTAACATTTTTTATCAAGAACACATTTTAACAGTTTCTAAGTCACTTAGTCAGTGTTAAATAAAAATGCAATTGAATATTGACTGTTATCTGGTTCCACTGATATCATTACATCTCTATATTAGAAACAGATTTATGATAAATAAATAAACTTGATAAAAAATAAACTTATGTTTGTAACATATGAAATTGATAGTTTATTAAAAATATCCCGTTCATTAATGTTTAATGTAACCATTTTTACTGCATTAAATCATTTTCATACTTTCCCAATATTAGAAATATTTGTTCAATAACCGGAAATTTTGTTTGCACAAATAAGGATTTCGCTAGATACCCTGTATTTAGAAAATTACCTGATAAGTGTCTTAACCAGATTGATTTTCTTCAAGATTCATGGCACTCAAAGCTGCTTTGCAGTCAGTTGACATGCTTAACAGCCTCGGCAGATTCCATGCAACCACTGCAGCATGGCTAATACAAGTTTACCTAAACTCCGAGCCTGTTACAGAAAAAGACGTTAATTCTTACGCACTAAAAGAATTCAAGAAAGTAGAACTACCGCTTCCCGACACAGTTCCCGAAACAGTAAGGTTGGTTTCAACAAATACCCGATGATAAAAAACCTGTTATCAAATGAATGTACTATTGCAAAGATGCGTTTTCCAGGTGTATCCCAGAGTTCATCATCGAAAATACTGTAGGTTTCTTAGGATTTGTACGGTACGTTGTTCCAAATCTGATCGAACAATTGGGACCAGACTTTTTGAACCCAATTTTAACGGAAGTAAGTTAAGCACTCTATACCTAATGGCTCGGATTACGACATCTGTTGGAGTGGATAGCTAATTTACTGCTTGGTTTGCGATTTAGATCATTGCTTTAATGCAGTCCTCGACGAAGTTGTACAATCCCCATCTTCGTGCACGATTAGCTGAAGGATTAGAGGCCATTTTACCAATGAACGAAGAAGTTATTAAACAACCCATTCCAGCTCAAGGATCTGAGAACAGGAAGCATCTATTTGTTTCCCACCCACTTAGGAAGCAGGTTCGAAATCTATTCGATATCTGTTCTGAATCATTTCACAAGCGAACGTTTGTAAACTAATTTTTGTTATACATTTTTCTTCGTTTAATTACAGATTGTTGTAAGTTTGACTCATGTTTTTGTAAGCATTGAGATGACTGGTCAAAGTGTTCAGTTTGAACAGAAGTTCAATTACCGTCGACCAATGTACATTGTTATGGCTTATTTGTGGAAAATACCAGAGCATCGTGAAGTTTTCAAGTACGTTCATTTTGAACCATTTATTTTAATGCGTCGTATTTATGGTCTCTAAAGAGGTAAAATCATGATCTTATTTCAACAGGAGCTTAGCAAAAGAAGCAGAAGCCAATATGGAAGCTGTCCAACCCCCCTTATTTCTGCGATTCATCAATTTATTATTAAATGACGCCGTTTTCCTTTTGGATGACGCTCTGTCAAATATGGCTCAATTAAGACAGCTGTACAGAAAAAAGTAGTTAAAAATCAACGCACAATCATTTTACTTATAATCAATATGGCACCGGACTCATTTATTATTTTACAATTTAGGGAATCCGAAGAGTGGAATAACTTGTCCCAAGAGGAAAGGGAAGAACAGCTTCGCAACCTCGAACAAATCGGTTCGATTGCTCGTTTCGACAATATTTTGGGAAGAGCCACAATTAGCACATTGAGCATGTTAACGTCGGAAATCAAGTCCATTTTCTGTCATCCCACTATGGTCGACAGGATCGCTTCCTATCTCAATTATTTGCTTCTGAAATTGGTTGGTCCGAGTCAGAAAAATTTCAAGGTACTGGTGCTTCCCTTTGTTTTTATGAGTAATTCATTTTTTCATAAAGAGTATTAATTTAATAATCATTTTGTTAGGTGAAACAACGTGAAGAATACGAGTTCAACCCCGCGGATTTAGTGCTGAATATTTGCAAAATTTACATCAATCTCAGCAGCAGCAATGCATTTACACTTGCGGTTTCGCAAGACGGTCGATCTTACAGCCCAAAACTGTTTGAACAGGCGATTTCCGTGCTGAGTAAGATAATAAACATACATATTCGTTTGCAAAAAAAGTGAACTATTGATAGGATTCATAAAAATCACGATAAAAAATAAAATTAATCAGATTTATTTGATTTAAATCAAATTTTTTTATTTATATAATATTGTAATAACAAATATATTGGGTAATTAATTAAATTACCCAAATATAACATATGCCCTATGCAGAAATTACTGTATTTAGTTTGTTTTTATTCCATAAAATCGTATTTTATCTTAAAGAATCAGTAAAAAATATTATTTGCTTTCAGTCGCAATTTAAATAACTTGATTTAAATCTTAACAATCTTAACTATTGAATTAATGTAACTGATTTGAATGATTAATATGATTATGATTATTTTCAGTGCGAATTGATGGTATGGGTATAATGAATGACTTGGTCGAATTTTCCGCCGCGGTTAAAGAAGCTGCCAGATTCAAGAAGGAAGAAGACGAGATTCTCAATGATGCACCGGAAGAATTTTTGGATCCAATAATGTCGACGCTAATGACGGATCCCGTGATTTTGCCGTCCTCTAAAATTACCATTGATCGTCAAACTATAGCAAGGTCTGTGGTAACAAATGGATTCTCTCCATTTTTTCTCCAATAGAACTATTTCTTTAATAAGCTAGTTATTACAATAATATCGTCATCAATTCCGCTATTCTCTATCGTTCGCCCTTTTATCACATTTAATGAGGTGTGACAAACGACTGGCGATTATTTTTCACATGAACACTTCTGGTTCAATTAATGATTACGCTTTGTTCTATTGGAATTTGCAGGCATTTATTGAGTGATCAAACAGATCCATTCAATCGATCTCCATTGACGATGAATATGGTCAAACCAAATGTGGAGCTGTGCAATCAAATAAAAGAGTGGATGGCAAAAAAGAAGCAGGAAATATCGTCCACGAGTGATGCCAAATAATTGCCATCGTGGTTTTTCGACGCAATGATGCGTGTATATCAAATGACAACCATCGCGGTACCAAGGGCCACAAGTTACACTTTGCTTCATAAATAAATTGACCAAACATTGGATTCGAATGACTCGTGTCATTGTATATACTTATTTTACGTTGCAATAAATAAAATGGAGCAAAACACGTTGGCCGAGCAATGAATCCAATCTTTGTCCTTTATTCAATTAGATAAACTAAGTGGTATTTTGCTTAGTAGTAAGTCGTGTACTTTCCATACATTTGTGGAGCAAAGGTTGAGCAAGTCTGACCTCGAGCGGCCCTTGTACTATATTTTATTAGTTCATATGCAAAATGATGTATATCTATTTTTCACAGTGTTACATTTCATTCAGAAAATTGTACAGTTTACGACGTATTCAAGTGTACAGTATAAACGTCCTTTTACTCGTTATTTTTTGTTCTTTTTAATTGCTAATATGATTGCCAATACATCACATACCGAGAGTCTCATTTGTACACTTTGATTTTTTTAATTCTGATAAGCCTTTAAATAGCCGGTTGGAGGTAAATGAGTCGTTTGTTGCTTTTTTTCATTAAGCTTTGCGTTGCGTGTATAAATGGAGGAGATGGTACAAGGATCAACAAATTATACGAAATACAATTAGCATTGTACGAAAGTTAAATTGTCTTTATTATAAAAGTATACGTATGTCTCCCACTCCTGTTTCTATTATAAAAATAACTGGTATAACTAGTAAGTTATGCAAGAAATACTGCAGAACAATAAGTAAATGACTTGAGCACGCGAACAACGGAAAGCTGATTCGATAAAGATGAAGAAAAAGAGCGTTATGTCGGAATTCGATACGATTGTTTTGAAGGATGCGCGTCTTGTGTTGAGCTGATAAAATGACGGTTCGAGTGAGTTATCTCGACAAAAAGTATTCTAATTTGTCAGTCTTTCGAACAATTGGTGGTGCTTAATTACATTTTTGTCCAATCTGCACAAAAAATTAACTTTTTAGTGCCGTATATCGGGTGCAAAGTGGTTCTTTTCCACCCTTGGGCGCAGAGTGGTTATTTTCGCCCTCGGGCGCAAAGTGGTTATTTTTCGTCCTCGGGTGCAAAGTGGTTCTTTTCCGCCCTAGGGCGCAAAATTGCGCGGGCGGAAAAAAGGCCCGAAGGCGCAGAATTTCATTTGGTCCGCTAGGGCAATTTCAAAATAGTTAATTTTTTATGCAAGACAAAAAATATCGTTCGCGCCACGGACGAAAAAACCTACTTTGCGCCCTTGGTACGAAATGTAATATTTTATATTTAGTTCTCGTGTTGTTTACAACTGCATTGAGTAGAAATTTGTTGATGTCCAACAGGGAACTAACATTAAATGGAGTTAAAAATATTTGACGGTGTGAGTTAGTAGATTAAAATTCGGCAATATTTCAATCCGTCGTGTATATCCTAGGCACGTCGTGAATTACGCAAAGAAAATGAGAATCGTGCGAGTCTGCCTCTTATCAAATAAATTATATCTACAATTTTGTTTGAGTGCGATTAAAACGACTCCATCCGAGATGAATTTCGCACGATGCGTTCACGTGATCAGTCTTGCTATATAAGTACACTCATAAACTTTGTAAAAGTTCATTGAAGTCCGTTATGAACCAAGGTGCGTGTGATTTTACACTTTCTCTTACAACGTTGCCGCCAAAACCTGTAATCAGATTAAATTTGTCGTCAGTTGCATTGTTAATTTTTATCAACAGTTTTTCGAATTACAAAGTCGTACAGAGTTTTTTTAGTAAAAATGTTTTTGTTTTAGAATCTATGTTACGATTTCCATATGTTATAGTGTTATTATATTATAAAAAATATTAAGTAAAAATAAAGAAATGCATTTTTAGTACAAAAATTAGGTCGCAAATTGAGTGATTTCGATAGAATTGGAATTTTTCTAGACATTTATGTCTAAGTGAAATTGACTTCTGAAGGAAATAGATAATGGTAATCTGTTATCATAGGTAGTTAAGAGAGCTATTATGTGTGAATGAAAATGTTCAAGTAAGCGTTACATCTGATTGCCATGTCATAGACTTTAGTCTCGAAGTAAATACATTCACTTCATGTGGTTATTAAACACTGATAAACAGGTTTAAAATTGAAATTCTGCGCGGTTGTGTGTACTAACACACTGACCAAAAGTCATGGAAAAATACTTTTGCCCTACTTTAATCTGTAGTATGTAGGTTTATACCAAAACAAATGGTTTGATTTTAAACCATTTTTATTATTTTATAATTTTATATAGAACTAAGTAATTTCTAACAGAAAGGAGTGAACAGGTTAAAAGAAAAATTAAAAGAAATAAGATACCAATGAAAGTAGTAGCAGGAGGACAAGTTTCTAAATCAGTCGCGCCGTCGCCGATGTGGACGATTGTTTTGTAACCTTTTTCCTCTTTCAAACGACGGATAACTTCGGCTTTTCCTCCTGTCCTAGATGTCGGCTCCGTGTGGTCAAAAGAAGCATATTCGCCTAAAATGACAGTCAAAATGTAACAATTTGCATCAATCTTAATTACTTATACATACATAATTACTTATACAACAGTTCGTTAGAAATGAAAATGAATCTGGCATTGCATTTGCAATTAATTATTTATGAATTATCCGCACTATTCTAAATAGCAACACTGTTCTCATAAATAGAATTTACGATCTAATATTGCTCTGCATAATAATCTCATGGAGAACATAGTTGGAGTGTTTACTATAACAAAAATTTGATAGAAGCGAATAAAAAAGAATTGGATTTTCGTCGCAGTTTCGCATTCATTTTTAATTCACTTAAACTTGCATGCCAAGGTAGTTGAATGAATGCGAATTAAGGAATTCAAAGTATTTGTTGTATTCCCATATCCAAATTCAAAACATTTGATTGGAATTGAAATGAATAGAAAGCTATTTATATTTTTTTTTGTTAAATGCAGATTGAGGAATTGAACAAAAACGAATTCATTTTCAAGAACTCAGAATTTGGCATTAAAACATTGACAAATTACTGGAATAGAACAGAATAGAGTGGAATAAAAAAAAATATGAATTCGAAATCTTTCCACGAAGGCATTAATTTTTTCATTCTCAATTCATTTTTATGGAATATGTTTTGCAGGGTAATGACTGTCATTATATCTAGTACATTGGAACTGTTGTAAGTTCATCTATTTTTCTTTCATAATGGAAAGTGTTTGTATCGTGATTTCGAAATCTAGTCTCGAACACTTTGTAAGCGAATTGTAAATGTTGTTTGGAAAAAATGCCAGATATTCCACTATCAGTTTCTACGTCTGACCTGTGTAAAAAAATGTCAGTCTATTCGCTTTGATATTCTCCTTTGGGATGTTGAGCATTTCAGCGACAGGTGCGATCAGACAACGGAATCCTCCGGAAATGAGGTACACCGATTTTCGTCGCGCGTGCAAGTCGTCCACGAGGGTTCTATAAGTTATAGTTAGAGTTACATTTATTTGACATCACTTCAAATACCTGAAAACATATTTTGGAAAAATGTTTACTTTTTGAGTACGTTTGGAATGGTTAAAAAATGCTCTAAATGAGGTGAAAATTTATCCGTGACACACTTTTCCAATATCACTTACAAACAGTTAAATCAATGAAATTACGCAATTTTAAAAGACTGAGAGAGATGAGATTTTAACAATCGGTCTGATCTTTGACAAATTCATCTGTTATCAGTGCCATAATTCGTGAAGCAATTGCACTTGACATTGAGGAGAGAATCGTGAACTTCGGTCTTATTTCTTCACACAACTGTCGAAACTCGAAAAGATTGTGAAAATCAATCAAAGTGGCTCAAAAAGGAAGGAAACAGTAAATAGAATCAAGCCAACTTGCTATAACCCTTCTCTGAGTCAACTTTTTCAAGTCCGATAAATTACTCATGAATCATTCATTTTTTAATGGATGAATCATATTTTTTTTAGATAGATTTTTTTTGAAATAGAAAAAAGTAATTTTTTAATAAATGAATCATAGTTTTCATTTATTTGTAGGAAAGTCGCTTCTGCGAATCAAGTTTAACGTTTCTTTATCAACTATGTGATAAGAAACACGAATATCGATTAAATTCTCAGTTAATTCTCAGAAGCATTGTTTTATCTCGCATCTTTCAAACGTTTTTAAGTTCTGTTTAATTTTTTTATTTTTTTTTCAGGGGATTTGAATAGCGATGTTTTTCGCGCGAAAAAGTGTGGCCAATTACTTGATTCCCGCCGTGAGTTTCGGTGGATGTGTCCGCAAAAATTCCTTAATTTGCGATTGGCTGGGTCTGATGAGGTTCAGTCTGACATTCAGCGACTGTTGAAAGGTCATATTCCCCTGCATCGCCAGTTTGGTGCTGAAATAAAAACTGTCATAAGGGTCGGTTTTACGAAATTAATATTAATGATTTCACGCTCTGCTTCCATGTATTTTCTGTTATTACAACAAACGATAAGATAATTAATTGGCCGGGCGATAAAAATTGGATTCAACTTTCGCACAACAATTCAGCATTGTAAAGATAATGTGTATCTTATTTTGATTGCACTTTACGCAATATACCGCACAACGCAAATAAAAACACGAGTATCTGTTGATCGAAAGCCGAAATTCGATCGAGTCATTGTCGGATGCATTTTAATCGGAAAGTAACTAATTTATATGTAGAGTAGGTTATTACCCGGTAATGTACATTTAAGAATCACTTAAATTTGGCAAAGTTGTTTTTCCGCGATTTTTTGCGATTTTGTGAAAGTTATCAATGTTTCTATGTCTCATTATACATTCATTTTGTTAGATAATTTAAGCAAAGTCGAAACGCTACATAAATAGTCATCGAGATTGATTTAAAGAGCTCGAAGAATTCGCGGAAACACATTTCAGGGCACTATCTTCTGAGAATCCAGCTTTGAGGATAGCAATAAAAAAATGATTTAATGAATTTCACGATTTCTTATTTATGTATGCAGAAAATTATCTGTTACATTAGCGGAAAATGGCGATTTTTGAAATGAAATTCCTTTTCTTAATCGAACGAATCATTTCTCAGCGTGTGCCGACATTCCGATCCGACCCCCGCGAGATTTATTCGTGTTATAAAAAATCTTGAGCGCTATCTTATCGGAGCGTATTATAACTGCACGATGATTGGGCTTGGAAAATAGCTCGGTTAAGAAATTTGTTACAAGTGCACAAGTATCGCATTTTTTCTGAAAATTTTTTTTCCGACGATCGATTGTTTGTAACGTTACGCAAAGCGATTGCGAAATTGTTTAAAGGGTTTTTTGAAATAACATTTGAAATGTAACTGAACAAAACTTTATTTCATTGTTTGGAAATTAATTTTGGCAAAACGAATCATGTTAAAAAATAAATGTATTTTCGTTTTGTTTATTTAATGCAGTTACCAATCTCTAAAATATGAAAATATGATAGCGACAATTTTTGTTTGAACAATTTTGTATTTTTTTAAATATTTTTTTGTATAAATTTAATTTAATGACAAATAAAATTTCCAGCTCGTGTCAGTCACGATATGTAATACTATACAAACAAAAGATTATGAAATGAATTATTTGAATCTTATATTTTAATGAGTTAATTCAATATCACATATGCCTAATCTGAAGATGCTAATTGGTTTAGGCAAATGCAAATATACAATTTAAATATATTTTCATAGTTCATTTTAGTAAGTTGTACTGATTTAGCTACCATGAAAGAAGGAATATCTTATGCCTTTTTTTTGTTGATTTTTTATTTCATGTCTAGTCAGCGCTATAAAAAATGATCGAAAGTGGTGGTAATGATCGGAATTTTTAAAAAATGTTGTATACCTATAGGCAGTGTAGGAAAAATGGCATTTACTATATCAAAGCTCATTGAAAGATTACACTGATTCGTTATCATTTTAGCTTATTTGTATTAATCAAGAATTTAATTAATTACATGAAAAACAATGAAAACCTGACATTCGTATCTAAAAACTTTAATTGGACAATCGGACCACTTTTTTTATTTATCTTTAGCCGTTCGAAATTAAAAATCATTTATGTAAATATCAGACAAAGCCTCGCGATGGAATTTGTTTGCACGGATATATACATATACATGTACGCTGTTTTCGGGCTGGCTCAGTCGTTGGCTTTCTTATGACATCGCGCGTCTCGACCAATTGGGGACCACAATTCGTCTGATATGTTCCGTTGGTACTTTTCCACGCATTATTTTCGACTATTGTGTCGATAACAGCGAAATTAAAGAATGACTAGCACTTCCCGACGAGCAAAAAGTGTCTCAGGTTATTGCAACTTTTTCCTGCAACGGTGCTCTTTTTGTGCACAACAACTTGTCTTTTTATGAACTTTGCGAATTTCTCCGTTTTTTCAAAACCAAACATATCAGATACGATCTTCATAATGACAGACATTTCGCGCAATCAGCTTATCCCCATTTTTTGTCAGAAAACTTAATCCCATTCGAAATTAAATTTTTGCAAAGAAGCAAAACTTCCAACCCCACAAATTGTTTTATCTTAATTTTTGTCCAAAAACTTTTTTAAAAATATTCCAAAACTCCTTATGCAAAATTGTTTTTGCAAATTTTGCAAATTCCAAAATTGTTTTTGCAAATTTTGCAAATTCCAAAATTGTTTTTGCAAATTTTGCAAATTCCAAAATTGTTTTTGCAAAAGGTTGCAACAAATTACTGTAGGAAACTTTCCCGATTCCTATTCTTCGCAATCCAAATTTTCCTCAGCAATCGTCTAAAATACCACAAACCCGAAAAACCGCATTCCCAATTCTAAACCGATTCGCCTCCGCGATATCTCAGCGACATTCCCCGGCGAAAAGTTGTTGAAAACTCACATATTTTCGACCTGCTCGCCTTTTCCGCAAAACTTGGCGAGCTCGTCGATGCCCTCTTCTTGTATCACCGTGGAGTCGACGTCGAAGGACACCGCGTCGGCCATCCTCCAGATGGTCTTCACCTCGTCCAGATTGGCTGTGGTGTACTTCATGATGATCGAGCGCGAGAGCGACGGTCGACTAAGTATTGCAATCGTGGTGGTTGCAGCGGAGTCTCGGCGCAGACTGCCCGTTGCTGTCAGGTTCACTTGACACTAACGGCGAACTGAGCATTGACAGGGATCACGAGGGAACGCGCGCCAGTGATCCGCTCTCGTCTTGGGATGCGCCGCTCCGTCCGGTGCACGCCACAAGCGGCGATCTCGTTCGGATGCACTTATATACGTATTTAAGTAAGGTCAAATGTTTGAGCATGCAACGCGTCACGGGCTTGCGTAACATAAAATTATAGCATCTCTGTCATCTAGGTTTTGATGCCAGGCGCACGTGGGACACTCGATCCAGACGGGCAGACGTGCTTTTTTTTTTTTTTTTAACGGGGATTTATTTAGTATTTTGTGTAGACATGTATATGGGCAATTAGGCGAGAGGTGCGGAAACGGAACGGTCTTGGGCAGAAATCGGTATATTGTGTGAGTAGGAAGAAAAGGTGCCATTCCCGACGAGTGCGAGGTTTTTAAAAGGGTTTCTGAATTTCGGAGGAAAATATAATTTTACCTTCTTGGGAGCAACGAAGCTTTACTTACGATAAGTTTTACTTATTCTTGAATAGTGTTGAGTACCTTGATTTATGAATTCCATTCAAACCCCATCAGAACGGGACGTTTCTGGAACGTTCCAAAAACGTTTCACGAAACGTTGCAGGAACGTTCCAGAAACCTTCTGAACGTTCCAAAATGTTTCTGAAACGGTAACTTTCCAGTCAACCAGAATTTTTTCTGTGACCTCACAGTGATGTCACGCGTGAGTCACAAGTTAGTCACATGTGAGTCACCTGTGAGTCACACGTGCATCACAATTTCCGCCTCACTAGGACTACAATGTGACTTTCAAAATTTCACAGTAGCGTGACTATAATGTGACTTTCAAAACTAAATTTTCTGTGAATTCGAAAATGTGACCGTAAAATGACTCATGGTGATAAACGGGTTCCTAAACAAGTCTAAAAAGTCATCTAGATATATACATTCATCCAGTCGCTCCATTTGCGGAGATGATGTACTATGTAATAATTGCGCCGTCTGGCGGCGAAATTTGTACTATTCTCTATCATTAAAGCTATATTGAAAGACACATTAAAGTCACACAAACGTGCAAATTTTAAAGTCAAATTGTAGTTCCAGTGAGGCGGAAATTGTGACGCACGTGTTACTCACGGGTGACTTACATGTGACTAACTTGTGACGCACACATGACATCACTGTAATGTCACAGAAAAAAATCTGGTTGACTGGGTACCGTGTCCCCTGATTTATAAGTAAATGCTATGTCAGAAATTGAAGTATCATCTTCTACAAAAAGATTTCCAGTTGTCATATCATTATCATTCGGAGATTTATGTTCATTCAAGCCAATGTTTTGTTCTTTTATAAATTCGGTTTCTTCTATAACGACTTCAAAGCCTTCGCCTCAGATTTTCAAAACGTTAAACATTTTTCTAATATTTTGAAAATTGTTTGACAAATCGGTAAATGATAAATCAAATAAAATGAAAACAGTTTAGACAAATCAGTTTCTTCCGCTTTTCCTAATAAATCTTTGATAGTTTTCGTAGAAATTAACAAAGATCGTGTGCGCTTCTTCAGTTTTGCAATCGTTTGTTCTGTAAAATAATTAGACGATATATCTAATTCCGACATAATTTCCTCTAAAACACACGGAAGAAATTGTTGCTTCGTCAGTTAGTTTCAGCATAGAACATAGAACCTCGCTTCAACATTTCCGAAATATTCTTTAAAGTAATTATTTTGGATTGGAACATAACTCCACTGTTCACACATGTCAGGTTTAAAATTTTGTTCATTACGATAACAATCTGATTTTTTAAATCTTTCTTAGTAGGCGTCCGAGTAACTGGGAGTTGATTTGACTTTATCGGTATCGCTGTTAGAACGGAACGAGCGTTGATACTTTCTATAATATGCTTTTGTCCATCTCTGATTACATAGATCAGGTAGAAACAGCGGTAACCCAATTAATTTTCGTACACCCAAAATATGACGACATGGCAATAGAATTGACGATGTGTAAGAGCACACGCATGATGTACTAGAACATTCTATCATAATAACCGTTTCTGCTGTTTATAGTGTATATTCCACTCTTTTCACTTATATTAAGTTTGACATGTCTTAAATATTCGTCTTCGAACAGTCGAAATGCTTCATGAGTTAATTATTCTTCATACTTATGGAGCTCACAATCTTCTATACTTTTGGTTGAATCTTCGAAGCCTTATGATCAGTTTCACTATTATGTGACTGCAACCAAATAAAAAAATCATTTGCGAA
>JABFPB010003842.1:0-16124 GCA_022817645.1 Ceratoteleas bidentatus | reverse complement strand
CCAGAATCACGTATCTCTCGCACTGAAACAGTTCGTTCATCCAGACGTCAATACTGCCAGGCGCCCCGGAAGCGAAAACGAAAGTAAATGGGGCTCGAAGGAGCGCGCCTTTTTTCGGGTTTTCTGGGTCGAGGGGCGGGCAATTAGTATAGAGCTAGAGCACTTCGGGGATGAATTATTTATGAGTAAAGATTTCTTTATTCTTCCGGGATGCTGAGAAAAATCTGTAATATTACTGAATATGTGCGGTAACGTTATAGTTTACCGCACATATTCAGTTTGGAATTTGAGGTGAGCAGAACTTGGAGAAGTCGAGAAAGTTTTTTGGTACTGGAAAAGGGGATTTTAATTTGTATCTAAGGGAAAAATCTGTTTGATGAAGTTAAAATATTACAAGTATAGATTTTTTGATAACATGTATTTGTGTGATTAAAATTACGGTAAAATTAAGGAGTTTCACTTTTAATGTATCGAAAATATTCTTTTTATTGCGCATACATACTTAGACATTTCATGCTTGCACTTGCAGAATTGAATCTAATTTACAATTGAACAATACCAGAAAAGAAGGAGAAACTCGAAAGAAAGTTGAAGAAAAGCACTTAGATATGAAACAGATGACTTATAATGCAATTAGTTTTGTTTTATTAAATGTTACACGTGAAATATTGTTTATGTCCTGAATTATGAATTGGCACTAATGAATTTGGAAGAAACTTTACTCTTTGTGGAATGAAATAAGGTGGTTTTGAAATATGTAGATCTGATTAAACATTTACAACCGAGGTTACAACTCATATCTAATTTTAAAACGATTTTTATAGATTTTATATACACAGAAGTCAAGGAAATGTAAAAAAAGGTGAAATCTTCTACATTTTCGGAGAAAAGTTGCAGGGTACAGTACATATTACTGAAATGATGAGACCTAGAAATACAATATTTTTTCAGTGTAAAGAATTGCCTGGTAAAAGAGTAAGTATTTAAAATAACAGTAACAGTTATTGTATCTAGACATTTTGGTGGCTATAAAAAAGTTTAAGTTTTTGAAAGTCTACAAGTTCGAAATGTTTGTCGTCTGAAAAAGTGGGCTATGTTTGCAAAGTCTGCAGACAGTTTGCACGTGCAACTCATTTTCAAACATTTCTGACTTGTTCATACTTATATTTCGGGAAATGTAAAAAATGTGCTTAAGAAGTCTGGGACGCCTGTTTTTGACAAACATTTGCATATATTTGGCAGCGTTAATAAACATGGAATTTTAATAGCCTTTCATTTCCATTCGGGAAAGTAACAATAGTTTCCCGATCATTGTACGATTACGGGAATATAATAATGGTATTAATTTGCAGTGTTTATTGTTACACGTTATGTATATTGTATAACATTAATTGTAAGATAATTATTCAGTGATTGTAATGCTGCGACTATTGTCACGCGAATTTTGTGTGAGGATTAGTCTCTTCAGATTAGATATTTGGGAATGGTTGTAATTACGTAGTTACTGTATGGTAATTGTGCTATTAAATTATTAATCGGAATTTGTACTAGTAACACGAGGAGATCTTGTTAGTTTGTCGAATATCTGCAAATATCCTAAAATATTTTCATGTATTTAATACTTATGGTAAGGTTTACAATTTTTTAAATTGATTTCGTGGGTCAAAACATAGTAGGATTGATGAATAAGTTAATTTCGAAACAAACATTTTTTGTTAAATTTATGAGATACCTAATTCAGAATCGATCATTTCAACTTCTTTTAAAAAGCGTACACTTTACCAAAATTTTTTATAAATTCGAAAACAATTTGTTTCTCTAATTTTTGCCAAAACTCAAAATGTGTTTAAGCTTACTATTTATTACTCCAAACATCGGTAATATTTCAAATAAACTTATTATTTGAAAATTATTTAAAAAAGATCAAACTTTTGCCAAAAAGTGAAAAAAGTAACTGACATTGCTGATCAGCATTAATATAAATATCGTATACCTGTCCAGAAACTTGATTTAATCGAACATTAAAACTTATTTTCAATTAACACCTGCAATACGTCATTTACCGATATAACTACCTTAAATCACGTGATATGTCAATCATTCAGTTGTCATAACTTATCACGAAATTTTCGTGGAAATCATAAAATTCCATAAAAATGTCGTACAATTTTAAGTGAAATTACATGAGAAATGCAAGATTCCGTAAAAAATCACGTAAAAGTAAAATTTTCGAATATAATCGAATATCACGATTTTCGAATGTAACTAGAATAATACGATTTTCGAACATTATGATTTTCGGGATAACAATTCGAAAATTAAAATTTTGGAAATATCAATTTGAAAATCACAATTTTCCAAATATCAATTCGAAAATCGTAAAACATCATTTTTCAATCTACAAACTTACACATTCTTGAACGAATCTTTTCATCATGAAAGGAATCGTTTCATAATGAATGGATTTTCCGCTCAATACATCGATAAAACAAAATCCTTTCATAATAAAAGGAATAGTTTTAATACAAAACTACTACCTCTTCAGTTTAAAATAAATCCTTTCAACATAAATTTAAGTTGCATCAAGGTAAACGAATTTCCACAAAATTAGTCTTTTCAACATAACACGAAGATGTTTAAGAGTGCAGAGCAGCATATCATACATACCAGATAATTCTCTTTTTCGCAGGTGTGGTTGTTGGGTGTTGGTTGTAGGGGCGCCGCACAGTGCGGACCCTCTTTGTACCCACGAGGAGGACCCTGGATCCTCCCCTCGCACACAAGGACTCCAAGGGCTCGGACCACGTTAATGACACCCCCGTGACTGCTAAACCCGCCGCTCGGGCTCGATTGGCCGTTCGCCGGCCCTGCGCCCAAGCAGTGCATCCCTGAAACAGTTCATTCGTCCCGATTAATCTCCCTGATTAACCCGCGTTCGTTACTACGCCCACCTTTTTAATCCCCTCTAATCGGATTTAACGGCGCCGTTACATCCGACGGCAACCCGATCGCCCGGAACAAGTCCGCCGCGACAAACGATCGCTGTTGAATCATCGGTCCGGGTTAATTCCGGGCGATCAAACGCAGGTCAAAAATTGCTTCGATTTCGGCGCAATTATGGGAACTGGGGTCAAAGTGACGTCATTAAGTTGGAGGGGAATTTTTAAAAAATTCGGTGCTGCCACCTGCTAGGTTCGGTAAACTTAACTATTCGCGAAGTAGGTTTGAGTGATTGTCATTGGTTACATACGATGATGAATATTATAGGTTAGATTGGGGCCAATGGACATTTGTAATTTGAGAATAGCGATTTGACAAGTGAAATTAAACAAATGGGTTTAGCTGAAATTGGTGTAATAAAAGATGTGTGGTGTAACGTGTGTATAGTTTGCTGTATAATACACAATGTATCAGACGTTTTTTAAATACTGCTTTTCAGAGCATAGCAAAACACATTCTTATCATTCACGTTTGGAATGAAATGAGAAGGAATTGCGGTTTAATGCAACTTTTTAATACACGGTTTTGTTTATTACAATTAATATTAAGATGCAAATTTGATGTTTGAATAATAAAGAAGAAAGAATTGATGGTTTTATTTAGAACGAATCCTGTAGTAAGTCTTAAATTAGTGAAACTTAGGACTTTTTCAGTATTGAATTCAGATAACTGAATTCGGTAGAAGAAAATTAATTTGAGTAAATATATCATTGCGTTAAATGTTACCTATTTTTAAGTATATTTAACTGACGCGTTTTTCCCCATTGCAGTTTTTCGCGTACACTGAGACCCCTGTCGCATTGCAACCGACACGACTTTCGCTCGAAGGCGACAAGTCATGACGGGTTGCCGGTTTTCAGGGGCTTCGCAGCGAGAAAAATCATAGAATCGTGTTACGACAGGTCAGCGTGATGTAGATCGAACGAAAAGTGTCGACAAGGTTTTGAAAACCGATCGATTTAACTAGTGTAATTTAGTTATTGAAATGTGATTTTTTTGTTTATTTTACAATTTGGATACAAAAAATTGGATAGTAAATTGGATTCAATTGAGAATTAATATGAATATCGACTTGGACAATATCTATTGAAAAATTGTACATCTTACTATAAATCTTACAATAATAATTATAAGATTTCTAAATTCCAATCCATAAAATTGTTTATAATAAATACTTATAAAATATTTTCTCTCCCAGATTTGTTTCTGCGTCTTTCATTTAACTCTACTTCACAAATTTTTCGATAAAGATTTTCAAATTCCAATCCCAAAATTTTTGAAACTCCTCTTCCACTTTTTCACATCGTTACTCCACATTCCCGTCCATCATTTTTGATTGATACCCTCCATCAATTCGTTATACCTTGGAAATTAATAATCCCGTGTAAACAGCCCCGAAATTTCCGCAGCAACGTCAGCGACATTTTCGGGGGCGTTATCCTCCGATACAAAGCAATAATTCGACGAATGGCTCGGTTTCCCGGAATCAGTGGCGACTTTTAGGATCACGCTTCCTTCTTCGGTGGGCTCTATTGTCCAGGAAGCCGTAACGTGATTAATTATCGGTAAACGTTTTCCATCTCGTGAAAAATAGCGCCGAAAGGCCATTGGCCCCGAGGAATCACCCTCCAACGCGCGTAATCATGTCGCCGTCAACAGGAGTACCCATGCAGAAATGTTTGCACGCGTTATGTTGCAAAAAACGGCCAAACGCCGACGAATTAGCAATTACCCCGGAAAAGTCGCCCGCTCGTTATTCTCGTCAAATAATTCGCGCTTTATCCGAGTGATTTTCAGGTTCGATTTGTGTGCTTTACATTTTGCGCGCGTTTGCGTTGCGAAGTGATGGTTTGCAGTTTAACATATGCAGTTATTGCGTTGTCTCAATTAACGTTTTCAGGGACGAGTTTGCCTTGCATTAAACATTTCGACAAAATCACAAACAGTGGTAAAAGTGAGATCATTGCTCATTTTCCGATTCAAAATTCTCTTGAAATTTTATCATCAAAAACACTTCTTTCAACCACTTTTTGAATAAAAAAATTTTCTTCCTCACTATTTCTATGTTTTTTAAATTATTGTTTTAGATTTTTTTCAACAAATTCACAAACAATGGTAAAAGTGAGTTCTTTACTCATTCTTTGATACAAAATCTCTCGAAAGTTTAGCACAAAATTTAACACTTCCACCAAACACTTTTCATACAAATTTTTTTAGAACAAGTTTTCAAAGGTATATTTAATTTAATTAATGTATGCACTATTTTCAATATAAGCTTGAACACTAAAACCGGAATGTGACTACGCGACCGGCGAAAACTGTCGGCGCCGTTTTCCGATCGAACGGCCTTGAACAATAATGCGCGACGACGCGCTCATCAAGTGAGCCGATTTTGAATAAAGGACCGTGGCATAAGCAGGAGTTTATATAGAAGCGCGTGTTTTCCAAGGGTGACTGTACGTGCGTGTCATGCGCAACAGTTTCAACCCCCTGAGAAACGGTCTTTGCGAGTCGCGAAGACAGCGGGATGATATTGTTAGCAGCAACGGCAGACGCGGTTCAATGAATTACCTCGTTCGACAATCTATCGCGACGTTTTGCAATCGCTTTTCTTTGTTTATACAATCATTGCACTCAGATTATCTGCTGAGAGGAGATAAAAATGATATACAGTTTCTTCACTTTCAGACATATTTATTTATGAAAGTATACGCTGTTGCATCTTGAAGTTGCACCCTAATCGCGCATATCCGAGTCGCATTTATTACAAAATAATAATAGAGTAAAGTTATTATTGGTTTGATTTAAAAAACTGTTTAATAAAGAAATGTTACTGCAAAATTGTTTTTTACAAAAATTTTATAGTGTCATTTGAAGATATTTAGTAAAATTGAATTTTGACCAAATCTTCTCCCATTTGAAAACACTTGATAATTCTTCTTCTCTAATTCTGAAATGTATTTTTCAGTAACTTTGACAATGTATCTCATCTTCTAACGAACAAATTTCGATTATATTCGACAAAGGAACCCAATCATATTAATCTCTATTTTATTAAATTTTCTTAAATTTCCAAATTCGTATGTATCCGTACCACACAACCTTAATTGCGGAAAAATTAGTCGCGTAATAACCGTCATTCAGCGTCGATTGCGCGCCGATAATTTCCCAACCATAAACTCTCTCGAACGGGTCGCAAAAACGGCCGAAACAGCTATCCGCCTTACGGATCGGCGTCCCGCGCCCGACATTAGCACCTCATTCGATTTTTCGAAGTCAGTGCAGTTTCAGGTGTTGCGCCAACTCCGCTCCGCTCGGCTCGTTTTCCACGTCCCGCTGCTGTGGGTAATAAATTGTATGCAGAGAGAAAGTAGGCTACACAATCGCGCACAATTTATGAATATGAATACACCGCCACTCGAATTATCGAGCGCTCTATTTTTCGGCCCTTTTTCGCGCGTCCCGGAAGCGTGAAAAAAGGCCTCCACGGCCAATTAATCGAGCCGCCGAGATAACGCGCGTAATAACGTCACCGGGACTTAGCGGTTATCGTAATTTAATAGCGATACCCGGGGAAAAGTGCGATCAACGCGGCTATCGAGTAGGACGGCGCGATCGCATTTTCCGGACGACAGTTTATTCAATTTCCCGCTGTTTTCGCGAAATTTAAAGATAATGTGTTAAAAAACAAACAAATTTCGATATTGTGAATGTATTATGTAAAATTCATTTTTTACTAATAAATTATGAATAACTTTTTTCGTGAAATACAATTAAACAATTTTGTACCAAAAAATTACCAAAAATTGCCCAAAAAATACTCTAACGAAAACGAATGTCAAATTACTGAATGACTTTCAATCCAGACACTTTTACGAAAGTAAAAGTGTACAAATATCTATTTTTCGACTATCTCGAACCTTTGACCTTAAAATAGGAAATCGCTTTTCGAAACACCTTTTCCTTTCCCTTTCGGTGACCCCGACGAACGGGGTCACTCTATACCCAAAAAAACGTTCGTTCCTCGGTGTTAACGGTAACCCGCGCGAGCGCAATATTAGCTGCTTTCGGACCGAGCGACGCCGCGTCGGACTCTACCGGTCGTGCCAAATAATTTTTTTGCTCGAACAGGTTGCGGCGGCGGACGACGCCGTCTGGAAAAACATCGGTGACTCGGTTGCCCGCAGGTTAGCAACCCCGAAGCGCGAGCGCCGATTCGTCCTTTCGAGGGGCGGGAGAGGGGAGGGGAGGGGGGGGTAGAAGGACGATAACTGTTCCTCGAAAATCGCGCCGCGACTGGTTTTCCTTTTTACCGAGCGGTGGAGATAAACGAGCGCGGCTTTTAATTTCGCTGCGGGATCGAGGCCTTAAATCATCCGGCACGGATTATTATCGCCGATTGATTTGTAACCGCTTATTTTACTCGTTTTCCACATTACCACACCGGTTAATCGCGATTTATTCCACGAGAAAACGCGGATTACGGTGCAAATTGCGGCGCGTTGTTTGAATTTCGCGCGCTAAAAGGGGCGGGAAATTTAAACGGATTGAAATGTTTGAGATTACTCGTTGACAAATGTAGTAAATTTGTCACTAAATATAGTAAGTCTTTAACTAAAGTACTAAGCACAAGATGTGCAAATAAATAAAGCATAGAAATTGTTTAGTTTATAATAAATTTTAACCATACACAAAATTTCGAAATATTTAATTTATAAAAAACAATCGACACTTTTAACGGTAGGTTTGTTAAAAATTCCTTTAAACGATAATTTATTATTGACATCCACAAACTAAATTCGATGGAAATTAAAAGTTTCGATATATTCTTTCTAGCAAAAAAGTCCGTTCACAACTTTAAGTAAATTGACAAATAAATATTGTTGTTTCAATATTCTGACAATATAGTTTCTAATGTCCAAAAACTGCCAGATTTAAAATTTGCATCTCCGCTACTTTATGTGCAGCAGTTTTTACTTATCTACCCAATAAAATGTGTCGATTTATTATTCTGCTTATGACTTTTTCTACGAGTTGTTTTCGGGCTGAAAACGGGGATTTCGGGATGAGGACTGCAAGATTGCGAAAAGTGAAACTGTCGGGGGTAACTCGAGATTGATTATTCCGGTCGTCAATTATTAATCCCATCGTTTTTCGATCGATTCGAAATTCGCAGCGTCCGAGTTCGCAAGCAAAGCGCTTGCCGTGCATCATCTTGAATGATTCCGGCGAACCATCCATCACACTCTACGTCATAACAATTATTGTCTTTGGCAGTGCGATCTAAATTGAAGCTCGCGCGCGATGCGAAAGTGCAGCGGAAAAAAGATTTATTGCGGACAAATAAATCGACGTATTAAATGAATTGATTAACGTCAAGGAAATTCTTTATTTATATAACTGAACGGCCGTTTGTGCAACAACAGATGGTGTCTGTATTTGATGAATATGCGGCGTTAAAATAGATTAAGTTACAGTGCAAACCCACATTTGATACCGATTTCAGCGCACTTTTGCCGATCTCGCGGCAAACAAACTGTATTCACTTCTGCCACAAACAAACGACTTATTTCTCGAAGGTAAATCAATGCCCCATTTGCTAAATGCATTTCAAACAGCTAAATTATTTCCTCGACTTTGACACCTTATTTCTCGGTGCATCTGGGTTACCGCGAATTAATACATCGATCCAATTCGCGACGTATTGAAATAAAACAAATACACTGAAAATGTTATTTTAAAATCGGTTTGATTGATGGGATCTTTTTTAGAAAAAATCATTTGTAACTTCGATGATGACTTTTTTCGTAGATGAATGATACATTTTTTAACGATCTACAAAAATTTCCCAAACCAAATGGGAAACAGTATTTATCAAACACAATTTTGCTAAAATCTAGGAAATTAATTCGAACACTTCTCGTATCTCCGCGAAACACTTTCTACTTCAAATTTTCTCCCTTTTTCCGTCCCATTTTTTTACCAAAACTTTCCACCGGATTTCTTACGAACAAAACTGATAAAACTCCGCGGACTTTCTCGCGAAAATTGGTCGAAAAAATCGCGAAAGTCTTCCTGCATTAGTCCGCGCGTAATAACATAATAATATCCCGTGTCAAACGGCGTTTCGTAATTATGCGCCAGGCATCTCGCGACGAAAGTTGCCGGAAACGTGGCGCGCCCTTTGAAAGACGATCTCCGAGGACGTAAAAATTTGAGCAATGCCGAAGAAAAAGAACAGACGAGATAATGACTGGCAATTTTTGTCTCGGGCGCTCCGTCTAATGAATCGCTTTCGATAAACAACAAAGGAAATCGTTCATCAAGAGCCCGACTTTCCTTCGCGCTTTGTATCCCGCGGTATCGTCGCGCGAACAATTAGATTAATTGATACAAGCAAACGCGCAGACTTTGGAGTGATTTCTTCTGCTTAATTTATTGAATAATTACACACCGATAACCACTCCCGGAAAAATTGTTCCTCGCGCGAAATTGTCAATTCGACGTCGCAGATTCAGAAAAATCGAATTAGTTATCGAATTAGTAAAAATCGAATTCGTTACCATAACCAGGAAAAAATGGTTGCCGAAAAATGATTTTAAAATAAATATTAAAATAGTTACATCAACTAGAAAAATAATTAAGTCCACTATAATAAATTATAAAAAAGTTATGCTGTCATAATAGTTATTTCAACTGTAAACTATGTAAATGTAAACTATAAAAATAATTGTTTGTCCTAATCATTTTTCTGCTTAAGTATATTTTATAATTAACGCCTAAAATTAATCATTTAATTCTTGGGAAAGCTACATTTTTCTATGAGCTGAAACAGGCGAACCGAAATTACGGTCCTATAATGTTGTTTCGTCAAACAAATTACGAGATAACGGCTGCGCGATTGTCACGTGACAATTATCGCGGCGCAAAAAACGCCGGCGATGAAATTAAAGCGACCCTGTGTTTTTACGTCAGCGCGGAAAAGAGCGCGCGGACCGACCATTCGCGTCCGAATGGTCCTCGACGGCGAAAAGCCCTGGCGATGTTAATGGGACTAATGCCGAACAATGAGACAATATAACGCGCGTTTTTTCGGGCTTTGCGTTCCGAGTCACGTACGACGCTGACTCGGGGCTCACGGCGAAACGTGAGTGTCATGCGCCAAAGTGCAAAGACACGCACTGCCGCGGCGTCGCGGTCAAAGTTTATCTGCCGCTGCGTGCTGACATAATGCACTTTCGCGAGATTATCGGTGATTTGAAAAGCGCGGGGCGAACTCGTGTCTCGCGATTTCGCTAACGAGAAAGAGAGGAGGCCAATTAGCTGCGGAAAAAGCCGCGGAAAAGGTACGGCGCACGTGATCGGAGAGCGATCGTTTATGAGACATGAGCTGTGGGAATTTGCGAAGGGAAGGATGGAGACGATTTGTAAATATTAAAGTGCTGTTATTGAAACTTGAGGAAGCAATATTTATGGCTTACGAGGTTTTAAGGAAAATGTTAATGGTTAATGTAAATGATGGGAAAGGGATCATTAATGAGAATTTATGAGATATTTTGATTTTTGAGAGTTTTGATATTTAAAAATGTTCCATGAACTTGTGATTATGAAAAATGGGCAAAACATTATTTATGAGTAATGATCAAGAGATCATTAATGAGTTCTCATTGAAAGATCGTTCATGAGTAAAATTTGTGTGAACATGAAACAGCAATGGTTAAAATATAGAGAGTAATGATCCTGAATTATTTCTGAATGAGAAATGATCTGGATGAGAAATAATATTGAGTAATCAACAAAATTAATGAGCTATTCTCAATGGACCATTAATAAGCAATGTCCATGAAGTTCATGAGTATGAAACACTTTTACCTAAACATGTAATTTTTCGGTACGAAGACACGCTCCATTAAATACATATCTTACTGACCATCTATAAGAAATGATCCCAGATTTCAAATTCTCATTACTCATTTTCCATGATCTTTTAACTTCTTAATTAATTTCTCCTATTTCTATCGACACTAACCGTTTTTTGAATCGCTCCTGTCTAATTTCCCATAGATCAATTTCGCCTAACGACCCGCGCAATTAACTCGGCAACACTGGCGCATTAATCACGCTTTATCAATCGTAGTAAACAAGAACCGCAGTTCCGTTTTTATCAAAATCTCGCGACGGTCCCAGACGGCGCTGAATTCGCGCCGCGTCTCAGTTATCCTTAACGCAGTTAACATTACAGTTACAGCGTCGAAATGCATTATTAGCGTCAAAGTTTACAGCGCTGCGTCCCCGTCCGCGGTGCAGTCTCACTGCGCCAGGCCAATATTTATATCGCGTTTTATCATCGTTCCAAGTACAACCATTTCATACTTACTTATTTTGCAACGCGCGACGTTGCGTTATTACCGCAGTTATGGTATTTAATAACTCGGTTCGCGCGCGTTGCGCCGCGCGAACCAAATTCACGCCGACGTTAATTGGCGCGGACGAAACGCAGTCGATTTTTTAGGTCAATTAATTACCCGGCAATTTGTCACTTTATTACAGTAGTTGTTCAAATTTCATTAGCCGGATGCGGAAAACAGTTGCATTAAGATTTATTAATCGCTATCTGTCATGGTTTATCGCGAAAACTTACTTGCTTTCTTTATCGAACTTTTGCCGGGCGATAGAGCTGAGTTAATTTTACAATGTATCGCGAATTGCTGGCGGAAAGTTGTAAGGGAATTATATAAAAGCGTAATTGATCGATGAAAGTATTGTTAATAAACAATGCATTTAAAATATAAATTGGAGTTGCTTCTTGAAGGATGTACAAAATTTCTTGTAAATTTAAGCAGAACTTTTTTTGTCAAATTTTGCGTCTGAAAAAATGAAATAAAAAAACTTGTTAAATCAACTTATGCAAATTAATATCATACATAAAATTTTCTTTCTGAATGTTGGTATTATTCTAGCAAAATATATTGTTTATACAAAAAATCAATTTTTAAATGTTTTTTATTAAGTAATTTTCACTAGTGAATTTCGACACTTTCATTTCGATCCAAATAAAACTTAATTTATTTTATACAAATTACAGAAAAATACCATTAATTCATCACGAACTTTGCAGAAACTCTAGCAATTTCGCAACACAATTTTTCTCTTTTGCGGAAAATAACATGCGCAAAAAAGTTTCTTTTGTTTGCTTCCCTGTTGAAAGTGATAAATCTGGACAGCCTGATGCGGGATAGCAGGCGAAGGTGGGGGGTCGAGGGACTGAGGGGGGCGAAGGGGGAACTGAATATCGCCATCCTATCGTTCGCCAAAGGGTCGGCGCTTTTTGCGTCTAGACGCAGCCGAGCCACCCTTCGTTTTAGGAAAATTGCCGCGAGGTTGAACAACCGCAACCTTAATCCTGTGGAGCCCGGCAGGGACGCGCGTCCGATTCGAGGACAACGCGTGGCTCATTGTCTTCGCGACGTATTTCAATGGACGACTTCGGACGCGGCTGTTAACGTCGTTGCCGTAATTACACCTACGGCGAAAAAAATCCCCGCTCAATTACAGCGACGGCCGGTGGCGACACATAAGCGACCATTTAGTACGCGATGTTGCACAAGGGAAACAATTCTGGAGATGTTGGTGCAATTTTATGTGCAGCAGTGTAAAGTGACTAACCTGCGCGATCGTAACCAATGTGACGAAACGACGAAAGTTTATGGGGACATTGTTCGAAACAATTGAAAAGGATTTTTGAAAATGAAAAGTTTAATGATGATTAGGAGACTTGTTTGAAAATGTTTCTTTTAGATCATTGTAAATTGAGCGATGTTGTTTGTTATTTTTTATTGTCTTTTTGTACTCAATTAAGTATAGGAATAATTAAAATTATAGTAATAATTTTAATTAACAATTAGAATTTAATAATATTATTAAAAATTTAACAAGTTTTCAGTTTTCAGTCATTTGGTTGTTTAATTGTTCAAAAATTACTTTTATATCTGACAAATTTAAACTTTTGCGCCTTTGTTACTACATGATGTAGTTTCAGTATTGCAGAAATTAGTTTTTCCATAACTTTTTATAATTTATACAATATATCAGATTTTATTTAATAATTCTTCAAATTAAAGTTACTATAAATTCAAATTTAGTGACAAAACCAACTTTAGGGTAATATTAACCTTTTTATAAAATAAAAAAATAAGTTTTGAAAGATTTTACAGTGTAGGTATGTTTTTGCACGAATTAAGGCAGAAAGGAAATAGCAATATTTTTGGTTTCAGTTTTAAGTTTCAGCAAATTACGAGTTCCGCCAAAATCGCGCTGATAAGATTAAACGATCGCTCAACTGGTACGAATATTAAAGTGCAATTAAGATAACAATAGGTCAGCTGCGCCGAATATTAAAATACGATTAAGATTCAGATAGATCAACTCTTACGAATATTAAGCGAGGATGAGAATAGGTCAAGTGCTGCGAAAGAGTATTGTTGCTGGGAATAGTTTTGAGATAAAGTGTCGGAGGCAATACGGAAATTATTGACGGAATTAAAAACCGTTTTAATTGAATTTATACAAGATGTTTTTTATTATGCAATTTCCGATTGGACTGTTTTAAGGTTTGACTTATAATTGTATACACAATTAAAAACTGTTAGACCGTTCGTTTAAAAAAGCGATGTTTATAAACATGCAATTAAAACAGTATCTACAGTCCCATATTCGGAGAAATCACTCGTGAATTTCGCTTAATTATCTTGCAGTTCAGTTATCTTCGGCTGCTCGGCGCAGTTTATCTATCCTCGTCTTAATTGCGTTCTAATATTTGGAGGAGTAACCGAGTCGTTATTTTAATCAGTTTCTATAGTTCCTGCGTAATTAAGAAGAATTTGCGATATGAACTTTTGGTTTTTATTTTATTTTAGTGGTCCATTCCTTAAAATAAAATTAAAAAGGAAAATAAACTATATCAGTGTTTATCATAAAAGGGAATTTTTGTTAACATTACAAAACATATGATTTACTTACATTTACACTTTTGCGCATTAAAAAATTAGAATACTTTAAGTAACAAAATAGATCACATAAATTTCATCATCGTGTCAAAAGTTATGTTTCGTTTACAAGACGGATGTCATCTCCTTTGTTCAAAGAATAAATGAAATTACTCTGAACTACAGTCTTGAAGTAAACAACAGTTAAAATGATTTGCTGCTAATGTCCAAACTAATTCCCTTCACTAAAATATTCCGAGGGAAGCCTTCTAAACATTAAACGATTCCCCTCTATGTTAAACGATCGTTTTAAGACTGTAGAACCTGTCTTGGAAGTTGATTATTCTCGTGACGAACAACGTTTGTCCGCTTATCTTTGCTGTCGCATTTTTTCACTTGCACGTACGCACAGAAAAAAGATTTATATAAGACAAATATAGAATTTATAAGTTACACGTACACACGAATTCCAATAAAGCACTTCTCGAGATTACTAACAGTAAATTATATACAGCAAATAACGGTGGGGCAAATAATTGACTTTATTACAATTTGCGATGATTCAGAAATGCCGCATTTCTAATTCGCTTTAATACTGCCTGTACCATCGACTTGAGACGCTTTATAACGTCAGTTATCATTGAATCTGAATATGTTCTTATGAAAGAAGCTGAATTTATGATCGTACAGAATCAAAGTTTAAATACAGTTTAACATTTTTAAACAAGTCACCTGACTCCCATAAAGAAGTAATAATTCCCATAAAATACGTTCTTATTATGCAAGAACTTGCATGTATCATTCAGACTGGAACTTTAAATACAGTTTATCATTTTTAAACAAGAAACCTGATTCCCATAAGGAAATAATAATTTCCATAGAAATATGCTTTTATGCAAGAAGCTGAATTTATCATCATTCATACTGAAACTTGAAATACAGTTTAACATTTCCAAGGAAACCCGACTCCCATAAAGAAATAACAATTCCCTTAAAATTTTGTTCTTATTGTGCAAGGAACCCGATTTATTCTATCAATTATCCTATTTTGGTTTCTCCCCAAACGGAAATACTCTATCAAATTGAGGTCCCACTGAACTGAACAATTTTTCTGACCATTCTAGCTCGAACGCCTGTCGCGAAGACATAAAACCCGGACTCGCAACGCGAGACCCGATATGCTGGAAACCTTACTGCGCGCCTCTTTTACGGTTTATCGTTACCGACATATTCATATTTCTTAATCCGAATTAGCTGTCCCAGCGAAACGCCCGGCTTCGCTGTCCAAAACGAAGCGATCTTCGTTTGTAAAATCGCGATCTCGGGATCGTGCTCGGGAAACACTGTCGTGACATTCAAACCGCGATTTGCAAACGGCTGTGTATCAGTTGCGAAAGCCCATTGTGGCGCTGTCAATTATTTACGAAGCGTGCTGGGTATGGGCGGGGTAAGGTGGCACACGACTGCTTGTGCCACATTGCCCTAGAACATGTTTTTTTCTAAACTGAACCCAAAATTAGTCAGACTGCACGGGGAAAAATAATACTAGTTAGGCTTACATTGTACATAATGTTAACCGTAAAATGTCCCTCAGTGTAAAATCTACATTGACTCCGTGTTGGACCAACATTGTGAAGTCAAAATTAAGACAATGTCGATCAAATTGGAATTTAAATGCAATTTGACCCAATCACGTTCAGTTTTTAAATAACGTTTTGATCGAAAAAGACTCCTTTTGTATCAAACCGATTCCTTTTCAATGAAAACGATTTCTTATCTGCCAGGAATCCTTTTGTACCAAACCGATTCCTTTTCAATGAAACCGATTTCTTTTCTGCCAGGATTCCTTTTGTACCAAACCGATTCCTTCTCAATGTAAACGATTTCTTTTTTGCCAGGATTCCTTTTGTATCAAACCGATTTCTTTTCAATGAAACCGATTTCTTTTCTGCCAGGATTCCTTTTGTACCAAACCGATTCCTTTTCAATGAAAACGATTTCTTTTCTGTCAGGATTCCTTTTGTACCAAACCGATTCCTTTTCAATGAAAACGATTCCTATACAAAGAAAAAGATTTCTTTTCTGCCAGGATTCCTTTTGTACCAAACCGATTCCTATTCAGTGGAAACGATTTCTTTT
>JABFPB010003841.1:0-16134 GCA_022817645.1 Ceratoteleas bidentatus | reverse complement strand
ATTAAATACTCATTAACATTAAAAATTAACCCGTTTTTATAAGAACCAACTAACAAAATGTTAATAAATATATCATTTAAGGTTTTACTACTTCAAGTGGTAAGATTTTACCACTTAAATGGCGATTTCTTACCACTTAGTTTTCTCAGTGTACTCTGGCATATCGTTATCATTCCAATACTGGGCCAGACTTGGCCCAACTCTGGCAACTGCATCTCTGGCAATTTCCCACTGGGCGGCAAAGACCTGCAGAGATTGTCAGAAACTGGCAAAGACCGTCGGAAACCGGCAAAGACCGTGGGAGACCGGCAGAGACACGTTACTTAACATTATCGGTTTTTTATTCAAAATTTTCTCTTTTTTTATTTTATTCATTTTTATTTAATTTTCATATTATCTTGTAACGCGTTACATGTTACGCGCTACAAGTTACATTTTGTAACGCGTTACGCTGAAAGTTCGCATTACAAGGTACATATGTAATGCGTAACGCTAAAATTTCGCGTTACAAGTTACCTATGTAGTTATTTTTATAACATCGTTACCCAATGTAACATCGAGTTGCCCAACCCTGCCTCATAAGTGCCTCGTATGGTTTTGATCAGGAATCCTTTGATCATGTTTGCCACATCAATTCCTGATAAGGCCCACACGTCTGATATGGCATGGCATATTACATTTTCTACTATGGATATAAAGTCTCTGGATCGTAAATGTGTATATTGCTGTACAACAATTTTTATTACATTTCACTGGTACCGCAAAATGAGCGTATTAAAGTATTATTATCCGAATATTATTGAATAATTAACGGTTTGATGAAATAATATCTAATTTATATTTTCTCTTTGTTTCAGGTATGTAACATTCTAACAACACATATCATTATTCCCTGACATGAGTAAGTAATATTGTCTTTTTCAAAAATGAACATTTCATAAAATTATTACATTTAACAATTAGTACGAATTCTTCGGTCACAATGAACGAAATGAATTGAACATGATCTAAATTTATCTAGATTTAGTAGTATTAAATTCAAATAAAGCAAACCATTAAATTCGGCTGAATTTATCTGAAGTCATTGGAAAGACTCACTTTTTCAAATTAATATCGATTTTCTTATGGCTGACGCTTTTGAGCACCACTGAATGGCGTATTGCGGCAGTGCCTCAGCACTTGGAACATCGCTTTTCTTAATTGTACATTTAACCTCCACTAATTCTAGTCAAGTGAGTTTATAATTGTACTTCACGTTTACTGACTTTCTTTTTGCTGAAGACATTCTCGTACACGGTTTACATACATTTTGTCACTTAGATTTATGAGTTCAACACCTTTAAGAAAATATATCAATATTTATAGGATATCAGGAAAAATACGAATCGCTATTTTAAGATTAAATATTGTTACGGATCTATGAATGAAACTATTTTTAGGGCGATCCATTACGTGATGATATACAATTTAGCATCGTTAAAATAAGGAAATTAATAATCGGTTACATAAAAAAAGTAAGTACCTGATAACTTTGGTAATAACAGTGTTAAACCAAGAAATTTTTTAATAAACGCAATTCATGGCACAAGCTTCAGCGCTAAGTGGCGCCATCCATGAAACTCAATGGAAGCTCTTAAATAACAACTTACGATCAATAGAAAAAGCTTTGCGCGGTGCTGCCACCACAAAAAGCTCTGTTTTATTGAAGGATACTCGAAATGTTATCACAGTCGATAAAGTGAAATGTCGTACTAAAGCTTTATTTGCGCTACATTAATATGCGCCCAAATAAATATTGTTACAGTTAAGAGCATTAACTATTCTCAGGAAAATATTTACCTGTTGAATTTGTATTTTACCGAAATATGGTAAAATTGCTTTACCGACAGCTGGTGTCATTAAACGTCTGAAAGGCGTAGGTAAATTGCAGGTAATCAATACAGAAAAATATAGCATAACACATAGTTATATCATTTTTATTACGGAGTATTGATTATAAAACTCTTCCAAAAATATTAATGTTTACATTATAATTTTCATAAAACAAATTAGACTTCGAAATTAGACTGGCTTTACTTAATTTTTAATGTTTAATATATGTAATTAAATCAGTTTCATATGAAAACCATAGACAGATGAAACGCACTCTTCGTTGACATGTACAATTTGTCCTTCTTTTTAGTAAACGTTTAAATTTTGAAAGAAAACGTTGACATAATATGATCGAAACATAAATTATTGTTCTGACGTTTAATGTACAATATATTATCGTAACGGAGAAGGGTAGTGAGGGTTTATGTATGGGGTGCCACCGCGGATAATACAATATGTCAAACTTTTTTCTCGACAGGAGTATTTTACAGTTTTTATGAAAATCTTAGAAAAATATTCTACAATAACAACGACCTTGTATGTATTGTAAAAACATCAATTTGGTGAAAATATTCCATATATTCCTAAAATATACATTCTGCATTTTTATTGTTTTCCTTACTTTTTAGAATAAATTTCGCTCAGAGCAAGTGCTCCTGTTGCCCATGAGTAAATGCCTTCTAGAATATGGGACACGTGTACGACTAAAAAACGAATGTGCAAGTACAAAAAGTAAACTGCACTAATTGACAACATTTCATACTTTTTGATAAAGCTCAATAACACTGTTTAAAGAAATAAAAAAGTACGTTTTTTCAATGGATTTTTAACCTTACATTAATAGTTTTATAAGTAATAAATATTTGCTTAGAAGTAAATATTAATATTCGAATGATAGTAAATGATGTGTCCGTTGTATAATAATTTCGAAGTTATCAATATGACCCAAATTTATATTATTCCTATCTTCGAGGAAAATATTTTGAAGTAAGCCTAAATTCCGCTGCAGCCATATCAGCAGTTCTTGAGTTAAAGAGTGTAACCATTTCAAGAGACTGCAACGAATTCAAATTAAGATCCTGCACACTATAACAAAGTTTTGGTGAACTAATTTTCAAGTATTTAGTTAATTACAAGTTTACTAACTCCTTATAGCAGTACAATTTGAAGCATGTAATTTTGAAATATTATCTACCCCTTCAACAAACAAAGGCGCATTCCCCGTTGTTTGTTTCGAAAAAGCGGCCTCTACATCTTTAATCTCTAATTACCATCAACCACGATATTGCTTAAGGAGGTTTCTTGAATATACGAAATAAATGATAATGACTTTATTTTCATAAACAATTGTTGATACTGTGGTGATGTTTGGATTATGTGAAACTGAACCAAATTTTGAAAATAATTCCTAATCAATATTTCTCAAGTAAAACAAAATTTAAATTCACTGGGATTTCTTACCATTTTCAAATTTTTTATACAATTAAAGACAAATATTAGGTGTAATTAAAAAATGTTGAAAACTAAGAAATTGTGGAACCGTTTTAAATCAAGGAACCGTGAACAAAATCTGTCAAATCAAAAAAAAAATTCTAGTGATTTTTAAATTTAAATAGCTTTTAGGATGGTTTTGCAACATAACTCTGCAACTTTTAGTAATATTTACGAAATGTACTATCATAAAAAATAAATTCGTTTTTTCACGCCACTCATACCTCGCGATGTTAAATTTTCAAATAAACATCAAATTTTTACAACTCAGCATCGGATTAATTTTTGGCCGATTTTTCGAGATAGTTGTTTTTAATGAATGAACGTTTCTATTCTATAAAAATTAGACCTAAATAACCTCATTCAGGAATCGTGGTTCGTTTCGCGAATTCTGAGTCTTCCACATCCAATTTCCATACCATAATAAATTCAGATCTTCTCCAATCTCATTACTGCATCGTTTAAACAGGCGTTAACGAAATAATCTCACTTAGTTATGCATCATGTAAGTAGTTCATAACGATCCCAGCTACTTTGCCGACTCTTATTATTTTCATCTGCGTCGTCAATGCACTTATTAGCTCGCTCGAACGTTCAATTCCGACGTTCGAGCGAGCCATTTTCGCGCAACTGCCGGTTCTCATTTAACTGACGGCGCTAATGAACGAAATTTTTTAACGAAATAACGCGGTCGCGTTTTACCATCCAATTATGCTGGCTTTAATGATCACCCGCGATACATACCTGAGAAAAATAATGGATTGAATCATCTAAGTGAAAACGATGATCCTATATAGTGAAAGGAACCAATTGTTAAACAATGAAAAAGGAAAACCATAATTATATATATATATATATATATATAGAATGTTCGTTTCTCATGCTTCCATTTTTGTCCCTCACAGTGTAGTTTCTACAGTTTTTATTTTCATCCAATGTTATTTTTGTATTTATTTATGAATGACAAAAAGTTTGCGTAATGTCATACAAATCATGTATCTGCATTGTATATTTGCATTTTTAGTATTATGATTACACGTACAAGAATTTTGTAAGATTTGATTTAAATTTGATAATTTTGTTTTGCTTTATTCAAGCAAATTCTATAACTCAGTTTTAGATGCGGATATTTTATCGATCAAATATAACAATGTTTTTTGTTAATAACTACATAGTAAAAATATCCATTGTTATGTTATCTTTTTTAATCTAAAAATATATAATGAATGTATGAATATAATATTTATTCATTCACCAACTAAAGGTTCGTTTAAAAAATTGCCCTGCTTTCTTCAAGAATAGTTAACTCTAGAGAGGCATTCTTATCATCATTTTGTATTTCCTTGAACTTTAATAATTGTCTATGAATTATTATCTCGCTTTGAAAAGATTTTCTATATTTCTATACCCGCTGTGTTCAAATATCGATTGCGCTTTTGTTCAAAAGCAATACGCCGAGCCAAGTGTCGGAATTTTACAAAAATAAATACACACTGACAAACAAATAATTTCGCCATTCTTTTCGGTGAATTCGAATGACGATTAACGGAATTAACAAAGTAACTATTCAAGTACTAACATCCACACTTGCTAAAATGTATACGCATATATGTTGGCAAAAAATGAAAATATACACAATTTATATGCTGCTTCGACGAGACTTTCATTTCAGATTGAAAAAGGTATATGAATTGATTAAACAATATTAAAGGAGGTATTTGACGATTGTCATTTTGTTAGCACGCCTCGCATTGTGCGTTTATGAATTTCTATTGGTAATAAGAAACACAAAGAACGAATTGCGCCTCATTTATCAATAATTTTACGCTGCATGTTATTTTGTATTTTACCTGGAACAATACATTTCAGATTTTTCACAGAAAATATATAATTGATTGTGGATTCACGTGCATTATTTATTCAACTGAATGAGCTTCCGGATTATTTAAACATTTCATTTTTATTTCATTCAAAATGTAAGCATATTATGATTTGTTAAAATAAAAATACGCTAACAAGCTTTTTAGAGAATACTTTAGCACACATAAAAAAACTTAACATGTAACAGGGTAACCTTTCTGGAAAACCTGGAAAACTCAGGGAATTTTAGTAGTCAGAGAAAAATCAGGAATTTTGATCATGGAAATAAAAAAGTAATGGAAATTGTTCAAGAATATAATTTCAACAGGAATAAAAATTATATATACGAAAAATTCCTGTTTTGTCGATGTAATAAAACGCATTCAAATTCTCTTACAAAAACGTAAGTGAAAAAATTTAATTAGTTTTCGTTTTAACTAACATCTCTACTGACCTAACTGTTTTAAAGTTTCTATATAACACTGAATATTATTCCAATAGTACCGACCTAAACCAGAGGAGCATTTTGTATCCTTCTCGTATACCGCTTTTTAAATTAATTTACACTGATCTGAGTGATGCGGTTGTACATTTGCGTATCCTTATTTCGTCGTGGAACGCTCTTTAACATATGCGCAGCACGTGCACCGTTGCATCTTTCTCACTTTCAATCCTCCCACAAGAAGCCCTTGACAAATTATTCCGTTACCCCGACTGACAATGAGAAATCGTTAGCAATTCCCGCGAGTCAAAAGCCCGTCTACGAATCGCTAATCCGTACACGTACAAAAATATTGGTATTCAAATAAACTCGAGTGTATTTGAAAACGTGAAAAAAAGCGACACTTGAACGCTAGTGGCGCAAAAACCGGCAATCAAGATCGGGAAAATCAACACGTGAACAAATTGTGGACAAACTTTAATTAAAATTTAAACAAACACATGTTCGCGTGTAATTAAGTAAATCTAATTAATCTGTTCAATTATTGAGGCGTAGTGGAAATAGTCGCGCAAAAAGGGCAATTCCGACGAAAATCAGATTTTCTCAGTCCGAAGTTTTTTTCCATTACTTTTCGCAGTAATTATCGTTATTGCGCGAAGAGCCGATCGGAATGTTAAAAAGAAAGCCAATATGGTTTGGCTTTACTTCTCTCCCCTGAAAAAGAAATAATTGCTTTTATCCCTTCCAATTCGCCTCGACATACATTCGTTTTACGAACAAGAACACGCTTAGCAATTAAACATTAATTCAGCAAAACTGTACCGCTGATTTCCGACGGCATAGACATTTATTTTTTCACTTTCGCTGAAAACTATTTCTAATTAACAAATTGAATTCTTCATTTGGCCATCGACTTTTTTACTCGAGTTAATCAAACAATGGACCATTTTGCAAGAGGCAATCATTTCATTTTAGTAATTTTTCGCTTATCTTAACTTACATTAATTACAAAAAATGGAATATAATTCAACTTCATTTTTTATATAGATCTTTTTTGTTTTAAGGTCGAATATTTTTTAATTTAAATGTCTAAAGGCAGGTGGGGAGCCTAATTAAATAACATAATTCTTCGGATATGAAAGAATTTATATAACTTGGAAGATTTGCGAAAAATTCATTTTTTATATATTATGTTATAATTTTCACCATTTTGAAAATTTACCTAAAATATGTTAAAAGTCACGCAGAATGGTATTGTATGATTTAACTTATATTGTAAAATTTACTGTACCTAGGAAATGTAACCTAACACATTTCTCAGTGTATTTAAATATATTTTGTATACGATTGATGTTAATATATCATTTTCTTTAGAACTATGCCAAAAGAGTAAACCGAGACAAATTTGTATGTTGTTATAACATGAACTTTCGTATCGTGTTTTTCTTGTCAATAATAAAACAGCCTTATCCTTTGATATGTCCAATTTAGTTTTATGGGAACATTTATTTTAATAATAATATTTAAAACATGAAGCAATTTACAGTTTTGACATCAAAATGTAACCTGTCAAAACTATAACATGTCCGATTCAAAATACAACCAGTTTCAATACTTTTTTACAAAATCAACTTAATGTACATACACTTAACAATGCTCCAACATTCAGTGCGCAGATTAAAATTAAAAATAATACTTTACCATTTAGAATAATTACGCATACCAGGCACCTTCAAATATTTTTATTCATAAAAATTCAAATTGCACACTGATTAAAATTGTTTTACTCTAATAAAATCAAAGTAAAATTTTTGACTTTTGAAGTTAGATGTTGCCTTTTTTCAATAATTAATAGTTTCGTACCCGATAACCACTAAAGCCGAAATTTGACAGATATCAGAACACATTTTAAAAACTTGTTACTTGCTAACTTTGAAAATAGATTTTTATTATTTTGAAGCTGCACATAAATTATTCCTTAATCACATTGATGGCTTGATATCAAAATTATGATAAAATAGCCTGAAAATATATTAGCCACTGGTTAAACGTTTCTCATAATTGCCCATATATTATAAATGACAGTCCACGAATATAACGAGACCCTTTCATAAGTAAACCTCTGATTAGCACTAAAGCTTGACCTGGATCACCTGTCTTGACTTAACCCACAACGTTGTTCATGAAATATCCAGCATGCTGATTCGGGCTTCGTTTTTGAGATTACTCTGCTTCAAAAGCGGGTGATTTCGCGGGCTGCAAAGTGGGTTTAAAATCACGCAAATGCAGGCGAGTGTAAGCCTGAGCGCTCACGCTTCGCGTGCCGCCATTCAAAGCTTTTCGGGGCTCCCGACAGGGGGCTTCTCTCGGTCGATTGAATGCCCTGAAAAGTGCGCCCCGGGCATCAAACGGCCCGAATATACCGGGCAACTCACTCTTTTCCACGCGCCACTTTCGCCCGCCTAATACCCACGCCGGACAGTACCCTGCGTATATTATATTCGCCTGACCTCGATCCATTCACATCACTTCATCTCACTGAAAACAGCCGCGTGTTTTCTGCATCTCATTTTGGCACTGCAGAAATGGTCGCGATGCAACGCCACTTGATGACTCGTTTTGCATTTATTATAATAAGGCACTGACGTGGGAAAGTGCACTATGCATACGATTGCCGCGCGCTTCTTTCATCTCGCGCGTTTTTCTGATTCATTGCATTTAATTACGTTCGACAAATGGGCGGCAAAAAGCGACGTCAAGAGCAGTTTCAAGCAGTCGACGGAAATGTCGAGCACGTCGCGTCACGCTGTTGATGTTTTCGGTTAGCTCGAAATTATTGTTTTTGCGGGTCGACGTTTCGAAAGGGAGTGGAAAAACGAAGAGTCGATCGGGGAGGGTTAAATATATTCACTGACTGTGTCAATTAAATACCCTTCGCCGTGTAACATTAATCTTAATTATAGCATGCGTCAGTGGGTGCATTTGCGATGAACGAATGGAACGTTTTTTGAATGAATAAAACAATTGCACGCGCAAACGGAACAAGAATAGAGATAGTGCAAATGAAACGCCGGAATATTCAAATTTGTTACAATGCAATTAGTGAATGAAGAAGCTTAATTAAATTGTTTTGTTGTTTAAGGTAGAGGGATGGGGAGATGTTCTGCGAAATGGCGTGTGTTATTTTTAATCAATTTTACGGCGAAACGTGAGAATTTGCTTTGAGATTAATTTAAAACAATTTTTCGGCATCGAAATTGTATGTTTTTTATGATAATCATATTTAAGGTTATGTCTGTAGAATAGTTCAAACAGATTACAAAATAACACATGATTTTAGATTCTTAAAGCCAATAGTTTTTTTTTATTTATTCTCTCTCATGTAGAAAAATAATTATTGATTATGTCCAATAAATTATGTACTTTATCTTTAACTAAACGAAACTTCGCTAGCTATTTTAACTTTTTTTCATGTTCACATCTTATTTCTAATTCATCAAACGTAAATAGCTTAAACTAAAACATCTAGTTTAGCAAAATATTATCACTTGGTGTTAGCGGTAACGTCGAACTGGACTCACGCTGATATCGATTAATTATAATAGAGCGATGATGCTATCATCGCCCGAAAATTAAGACTGCTCGATATGCGTCATAATAAAGCCATCATGCTGCGGCAAGCCGCATCTCGGCTGATTGCGCTGCAACGAATTAGTCACAGTAGCAACTGCATCGCCATCGTTTCAGCGCGCCACTGAAATACCGGCACATAATTCTACTTTCGCCTCTATCAACAAAGCGGAATTCCCCTAAAACCAGCCATGAAAAGTGCCTCCGACAAAAGTCGCGCGCTTCCTGATTTACGTTTAGATCGTGTCATTTGATTCCATTACAATTCCGCGTCGCGGAAAAATCGGTCGCAGCTTCGCGCCGCTATTGCGCAACTTCATTTGCGAAACAATATTCGCTCTCTCCATTTCGTCGGCGCATTTCTGAAGCGAACACCGAGCAATTTCGCGCGAACATTTATAACCGATGAGAAGCATGACGGCGAAAGCCCATAAATCCCGGTCAACTTTCAAGAGACCGCGTGTCGTTTTGTTTACAGTAAACGTAACTTACAATTTCGCGCGAACGCCGCATAATTTGTCATAAACAGCACGGTTTATCACGCAGACCAATTGCCCGATTTCGACGTTTTATGGAGCCGCAATTTATCGAACCGTTACGACTTGGTAACGAAACGAGTCTATCACAGTCCTGGAATAATCTTCCAGGAGAGAAGTAATTTCTTCTTGAATAATGAGATACTGTTTCGCGTTAAATAAGCTATTTCAAAAATGACTTGTGCAATTATAAAAAAAATTCCAGAAACTGTTTTGAGATAAAAACAATAGTCTTGTCTCGAACGATTTTTTATGTACTGGGAAGAAAAGTGATAGAATTCGTGAGGAGTTTCAATTACAATTTTTGGACTTCTTACTCACACTATCTGCATGACATTTTATCACTGTAAAATATGTGCAGGAATTTAATTAATTAATACTAGGCGTCTTAATGACTGAAAAGTGTCTTAAATTCAAACACTTTTCGTCGTATTTTAAAACGCAACTTAAAAATATCTATATTCACCCTTAAATCCCTAAATTCTTTTTTGGACACTTTGATATATCCCTAAAGAAAGCCCAGGTAAAGTTTGATTGAAATCAGTTGAATCATCGAGTAGAAATTCAAAATTTAAAAAGTGTTCCATTATGGAACGCTGTCGCTCAAAGTGTTAAGACACTTGTTTTAGGAGTGATGAATCCATTAATTTGGACCGACCGAAGGCTTGACCGGTTTATTTCACGCGTCGTTAAATTCGAATGCGTTTAGTGGACTCGGTGGTACAGACGGAAAATCACGCGGAATTACAGTGAACGATTCACTTTGTGCACGTGGAATCTATGTGGGTTTAACGTAGAGGACGCGGGAATCCGCGTGGAATGTTGGCGAGATACGGATAAGTGGGAGAGGGTGTTTTATGTCGAACAAAGAGTGTCTGCGTGGGAGAAGAATATCGATTTCAAGTAGTTGCGGCTGGAATGAAAAGAAACCGTTGGATTTTCGTGCGCAGCTCGATGCGGGGTAAATTCCGCGACGATGGGACAATTTGTATGGGAAATCGATAACTCGTCGCGAAGCGAAAACAATTCCGAACAATTAAGTTTTTATCCGCGCTGAGTCAGCATTTGGCATCGACGTTCTACGACTAATGTTCCCGGAGGAACATATTTCGCGTATTTTTAATCTCGCGGAAGTTGATAAGGCAAATCCTTCAGTTGAATTCCGAGCTGAATTCACGAGTGCAAATTGAACGCGAATTACGACGTTTCGACGCTTGTCGAAATGGCGGAATTAAATACATATAATCTGTTTACAGTTCGTAAATTGAATGGCTCGCGGAACGGAACTTCGATTGTACACCGCCGCAAAAGTTCAGCCCCGAAATCTCATAAATTCGATCGATAAAGCAAATTTGTATTCGCTGAATCCGGGAGTCATTTGTCGAATTTAATGCGACGGTACAATTTTTGTATTGCGGCAAAAAATTCGCAAACTTATTGTGAAAGGTCAAAAGCGTTATGGCGCAAGTTTAAGGCGGCGTTTCCGCATTGGCCTCTGAAATCCATTATTTCGGATATTTGTGTTTCGACGTTCAGACGATTTGTTAAACGAAAATTTTATTCCCGAAAAATGCAGGTAGGAGCTCGAGTATAAATGATCAAATTTCAAGGACATATTTCAGTCATCTTATCGGGGAAATGTTTATCGGTTTAATAGTGGATATTATCGTGAAAATGAAGAGCCTCTTTAGTGTCTTTTTTACGGCATTTCTACGTTTATCGGTGTCTGTTTTATTGTAACACATATCTTCGCTGGAGGTCCTTTATTTCTAATCTATGTATCAGATTTTAATCAAATGCGCGCTTAGTTTTTCTGAATAAAATACAAAACGAACAAAAGTCGGAGTGATTTATTGCCTCATTACACAGAGATTTCATGTAGCAAAATGAAAGAAGCATAAAAAAGAAAAAAGTATTTCGAGCATTTTGTCTTCTAAAATTGTAAATCGTTATAATTAAAATCTCGGAATTCGATAAAAGTCATAACATTTTTAATATACGTGATATATATGGATTCATATTCTATACCGATATGCGAAAAATATTGGTTGGCAACACTTTGCAGTAAGTGCTTTTGCAGTTCCTAATGATCACACAACTGTTGTACTATCATTTGAGCCAGCTGACGTGCCTTTTGAGGCTAACGAACTCAGCGCGCGGAAAAAATAATTCGTTTTCAGCGATGCTGACAGCAACGCTGAGTCTTTTCAATTCGACGGTTTTTCCATTGTTCGTGTAATTCGAAGTTTTCTCGCTCACCGTAAAAAAAGTGAATTTCGAAATTGCAAAATTTGAAAATTCGATAAAATAAAAGTTACAATCTCTTTCAAACAATTAAATGAACCTTGCACTATTATAATTTCATTTTAAATATGCGTTTTGTAATACTTTTTGACTTCGTTAAATGTTACATGAATTTTGCAGAGTATTAAAAAGTGAGCCGTATTATCTTTTGCCATATTGTCAATTAAATATTATTTTAAAGTGCTACAGCACCGACGTACTGCAGTTACTATTTTTATAGCATATATACTTTTTATAATATATAATAATAATGTAATACGATGATTTATTCATTTCAATGATTTATAATTAGCAGATAATTAAACAAAAGAACCCGGAAATGTGCACATTGCAAGTGGAATTTTTATACGTTAAAGATATTACATCGTGTAATCTGAACATTACACAACGCAACGTTTTTTGAACCTACAATTTGACTATGCAGGCGTTAGCATATACAACTGAATTATGAATCCGGGAATTTATAGCTCCCGATACAGACTCGTTCTATGTGTGTTCTTTTAGAAATTATATGTATGTGTTGGTTTATTCAGATAGCATTGAATTGGTCCAATTCGAAAAAAATTGGACCAATTCGTCCTTTTGACGTGTCCATTGAAAGGGCAATTACTGCAGCTCAACGACAGAAACGAAGTGCCATTTGTCAATTATAATTGTATAGACTTGTTAGCATTGTTTCATTAACTTTTTTTCACTTCTTTTGGTATACAAAATGCATATATACTGCATATGCTTCAGCAAAAATATAGGTATTATTCGTTTATGAATCTTCTTATAGCATTTTTGTAAGTGTTTTAGCAGTTATGTAGTATTTCAATGTGCTGAAAAGGAAGCTCACGGTAAGCAGAAATTCAATTTTAATTGATCCTATTATTAAACTTAAGGTTGCCGATAGAAATTTACCTAAGTTAAATGAGATACTGAATTATGTAAATGCATTACAACGAACTGTATTTAATTTAGTCGCTATCATAATAATGCTATTGTAATATGATTAAATTGTTTAAAATATTTAAATTTAATTTTAAACATTTCTCACGCATGAGCATAAAATTTATTTATACTAAAATTCCTAGGCATTAAATACGAACTGTGTACGATGTTTTAAAGAATGTTTCGATCATTTAACTATGTGACTTCACACATAATTTCATTTTCTAGTTAGCCAAGTTGTAATTAGTGACAAACGATATTTAGTCTCAAGAGTAACATTTAGTCTCTAGAGTAACCAGTATCGATAAGATGCTTTGAAGCTCTAACTTTATTTTTGGATAAACTGCCATTCTCTGAGTTTCTATACAATCGTATTATACATCGTAAGAGGAATGTGATTGTTTTGTAATAAAATTATATTTACAAAACTTGCGAAATATTGAAAAAAGTAGTTAATTTAAAAAGGTAATCAATATTAATTATTATTATATATTTGCAGTTTACTTTCCAACATTGAAACAATTCAATAGTAAAAAAATTAATGCAAAAAGTTAAAACAGTTTGTAACGAACAAAGGATTCAGTAATTTATAAATGACAGTTTCTTTTTGCTTTTTTCCTTTTTGAAATTTTTCCCTTATTCAAATCCAATAACCATCATCCAATAACGATGACTTAAATGAAGAACTGAATTTTCCAACAAATTAATTTTCGGAATTTCTCATCGAAATATAATTTTGTTGAATATCAAACGTACTGGAACAAATTCTACGTTAACGCCAGCTCACCAATGATAAATAAAGTAATTCAAATGAAAAGTGTCTTTCATTTTTAACTTTATATTGTTATGGTTTGAATTATTTATTTAAAATATAACATTGCCTGTGTTTAATAAATATGATATATAATTTAAGATGTAAATAATTCAACAAATGATGATTGTAACAACTAAGGATGTTATTACTTTTATAATTATTTACAAATTTTAGCAATTTACAAATACATTTGAGTAACTTAACGAAAACTTGTTTTCGGCTCAATTTTATAAAATCACACAGTTTGCGAAGAAGAAGAAAATAAAAGAAACTCGTATCATATCTTATTTTCATAGAACACTTGAATCTCAAATGCCTCGTAATACTTCGCAGAAACAAAAAGAAACATATCTAATAATTATGTGTTATATTTTCATCACTATACAAAAACCAAATAATCGTCGTGACGCGTACTTTTTATCCCAAAACTCGGATTAATAAAAAATTTCCTTTTTGACCTCCAGCGGTATTTTTCGCGTTTATTGTTCCGTGCAGCATAAAATACGTTGCGCGGTATATTAAAAAAATATCTCCGGTAAAAATATTTCTCGAATAAATAACGTTTGCGAATAGAAGGCAACACTTTTTTATCGGCAAGATTGGTTTTGACAGTGCGCACTTTTTTGCGCGTGCAATTTCAAAGTGGCGAAAAATATGTTATGCGGGTTAGGAAAAATATAAAACGTTAGCCATATAGATTATCCGATAAACTTCCAGGTCACATTACAATGAATTTCGTCACATCCGACACGTGGCTTTAGTCAAACATTCACAAAAATTGTCAGTGTCAAGGATATTCGTCGGCGACGGAAATTAAGTGAAATGCTTAATCAAACTTAGATGAATTGAAAGAACATTTCCTACCAAGTTCTAATTCAAAAGACACTATAATTAACAAACCATACAATGTGAAATTGAAAACGCTTCCAAGAGTTTTCCGTCACAAAGATATTAAAAAAGATTAAAAACAGCTCAAATGCGAACCGATTAAAATCTTTTCAAATCACTCCAAAACTATACAATACAAAATTTGTTGTCCTACTATTTTAAATTGCTTTCTTATTATCTGCTTATTACACATTAATGAAATACCTTTCAACACATTCAACAATTCATATCGATCTCCTTCTACGACACAGAAATTTTTCCCACCATTCTCCACCCTCCATTATTTAAACTTCCGCGCTACAAAGTTTAAGAGCACTGATTAACCAACTTGCAATACTCGCCGGATCCATACTTTTCCTGCTGAACTAAAAAACCAAAAGCAAAAAACGAAAAACCCGTCAAAACTTTCGACCTTTTCCTAACTTTTGCCTCTAAGACGTAAGGACATAAATCACATGCCCTTTGCAAATAATTTTCCTTCCCAAGCCATCGGTTATTCGCAATCGTACAAATGGCAAATCGATCCTCGAAAATAATCCCCCTAATTTGCCCCACGTCTCGGCAAAACGCAACGTAATTCGCTTATTCAATCTTCGACCAGCCATCTCGCCACCTTTATCTCGCAAAAGTCGGAATTTCTTAAGCCGGAGATCCCAGGCTTTGTCGCGGGAGCGCATTATCGCGAATTATTGGTGGGACCTTCGTAAGCTGCGTGAAATATGGAGCGAGGACCGCGGTCGGCTCGGAGCTCGCGGTAGATCTGTAATTTTCGGAGCGAGGCCATCGCGGAGCACGCGTGGGCCTCGTCCTGTATCCATCTTGCTCAGGAAAACGTTCGCGCGGTGGCGCAATCTGCCGCAGAGCGGTTCCGGGAGTCAAATTTTCGCCTCGGTATAATATACACGCGATAATATACATGGCTCGGTATAATATACATGGCTCGTCTGTCAGGTTTCGCAACCGACTCCGGGAATCAAGTTTGGCGGAGGTCTATTAAGTCGATATCGACTCGGAACGCAAATGATGCGAGACGCGACAGTGATGAAAACGTTTAGGTTTGAGTGCCAATATTAATTAAGAGAGCTTGAGAGAATAGTCGGGGAACGGACAGGTCACGTGTACGTTTTTTGTCACCACGACGGTTTTAAGGGGTTATATACACCTGGAATGACTAAACATTGAGACAGTTATCAATAGAGCGTACAATAAAGTTTTAGAACGATTTTACAGTACAATCATAAAAATCTTCATGTTATGTTGAAAAGACTGTAATTTTGTGAAAATCTGTTTATGTTAAAACAACTTAATTTTATGTTGAAAGGATTTATTTTAAACTGAATAGGCAGTAGTTTCGTATTAAAACT
>JABFPB010003840.1:0-16126 GCA_022817645.1 Ceratoteleas bidentatus | reverse complement strand
AGGTATACCTGAGCCATTGCCTCGGTTTTAAATGTTTGTTTACAATCATGTTTATTAATATGAATAATATATTTATAGTTTTGTATTGCAAAATGTTTCAATTTTCCTTAAGTTGGATTTTCAAATTTCCATAATAATATTTTAGTCGGGGGGGGGGGGATTCACACATATTGGACTACCTATCCTAGTAAAAAAGAAAATCTGGCAAAAGGATTGCAATAGAATGGCAACAGTATGGCTCGCCGTCATGTGCCAGACTTGTACTTTTCTACGCGGGTACATCCGAGACAATCAGACAACACAGCATTAGACATGTACACTCTATAAGTATATTTCGTATCAAGGGCGATGAAACGGAAAATTCTATTCCTCGTGCGAAGTTTACGATCCGAGCCGAAGGCGAGGTTCGTAATCGCACGAGGAATGGATTTTCCGTCATCGCCCATGGTACGAACGATATTTTTCCGTACAAGGGTGCGAAAATTGCACTTTTCCGAAAACGCCCTAGCACGGAAAAGTGCATTTTTCGCGGCAGTGTACGGAAAAAAAAATTACCTCACCGAGACTGGAACCCAGTAACCGTACACTGTAAAAACTGGTGTTTAACTGACGTTTTAAAAATCGAAACGTTTAGAATTTAAACGTTTAATGTATTTTAAACATTTATAGGTTAGGTTGCTTTTTAGCGGAAATAATGGAAATGCTTGGTATTGAATGGTTTGTAAGTTGTATATTCAAGGTATCTTTCATCATTTTATCGCTGTTAGTATATGTTGAGAGATATTTTCATTACAGAATTAGTACACACTGATCGACATTCACTTGTATGTGTTTTAAAAAAGGTCTACATTAAACACGTCTAAACGTTTGAAAAATGACTCCCAAGTGTTTGAAATTAAAATATTGAAATTAAAACAAAAACTAGAATAAAAAAAAAGGTGTCTCGTTGGTGTTTCGTTTTAAGACATTGAAACATTTTTAGTGTTTCTTCTGGGTAAAACTGTTTTGTTTTGAGACACTTTTCGTGTCTAATATTTCAAAGTATTTCAGAATGAGACACTTGTTCAGGAGTCTTATTATCGTCATTTAGCTAGCATATGAAAGTCTATTCTTATCGCAACAGAGTATTTTTTAGAGTGTATACGCCTTTTAATCTGATACTTATTCCTTGTGAAGTAATGTAATATTTTCCTCCTTCAAACATCACTCCAAAATGCCATTGCCCACTTCAGTGGAATTCAAAAAGGAAATCTCGAAGAACAGCGCTGTCTAGGAACTTTCAGGTCCATTCTTTCTCAGTTTACACTTCTGTAAATTATTATTAAACTACAAATCCCTGGGCGCTTCGCGTCCATTGGTTAATACAATTAATTTGAATCTTCTACAAATTAATAATTTTAATTCTAATTTTGATAGTAATTGTAGTATAGAGACTTATATTAACAAAAATAATAAAAAATCTTATGAAATGAAATATTTCATTGGCAACAAGATAAGATAATCAAAGCTCAGAAGACAACTATGCTTTTGGACTATTTTTTGGTCTGCTTTTGAATTATGTTAATTAATTACTGAAATTGTGCTTTTGGTATTCTCTGCTATTTAAGGATGTTCTACCCCTATTATACCGCTGAATTTTCAAAATGATGAGATTGTTACAAAACTTCGAAAATATATTTCTTAAGTTATAGAAAGAACCTATGAATTTTAATGTAGGATTGTTGATGACCGTTGAGTGTTAAAATAATTCACCGCAAGAAATACATTTTGAACAAACTTGTGACATCATCAACTAAACGACCAAAATATCCTTGTTAACTCCAGAATCGGTACAGCTCGCCACCCCCACTCCTTGAAAAGATCTACAGTGCTGCCAGCTGTCCCACCACGGTTGCCAACATCTACGCCAGTAGCGAAAACAACTCCTTTTCGGTACAGCGTTTGACCAGTAAGTGTAGTAGCAGTACGAGCACGCGGGGGCACGTTATATGAAAACCGCTTCCGGTTCTCCCGGACATTAACTTCCGGGGGAACCTGGCCGCAGGCTGGCCGAACCCCGAATGGTGGCGAGTGGCGCCCATCGTGTCGTCGGGAGGGATGACTGCGGCGACGTCCAGTGTTGCCAACCCCGGCCCCTTTGGTAACTTGTTTCGACAGGAGGAGGCTGAGGCGGATAAGAGCGGTCATGGGCTCTCGCCGACGCGCAGCTCTTCCATCACTAGCGTTCAGTAAATTTTCGAAACAGGACACCTATGTATCACCGGCATGTAACGACGATCCTTCTACTTTTCCATTGTATTACAGAAATAAATTTTTGTTAAATAAAGCTAATGGTTTTTTAGTTGTGGTATTAAAGTTGGACATCCAGAACATTTTGAGTTTCGAATTTTGAAGCGGTTTAACCATTTGACAAATGTCTAGTAATTCCTTTAGGATCTTAATTAATTCAGTGTTATTGCTCAAAATTTTTTCGTCTCGCTGACTTAAAATCATTTATTTGAAATGGTTCCAAAATGGAAGACTAAAAATGAACACACTGAACTTTTGTTAAGTTGTTAAAAGAATTTAAAAATATATGAGTTTAAGAGGACATAACGCATATTGTACCAATGGAGGGTTAAGTAAGAAATATAGTTTTTATTTCTAGTTATTCTATCGATTTTTATTTAATGGGACTTTAATTTGAAGATAACAAGGATATAGTGGCTGAGGTAAGTAGAAAATACGGTATGTATTTTGTTTGGTTCTTACTTAAAATTTGTAACACGCATAGTCCAAAACCTTAGTTTAAGAGCAATCATATTAAATTTATTTGAAACTGCATGCCAATTTTGCAAATTGAACGATCACGTAATCTCAAGCGTTCAATTACGCAAGACTCGTGCCTCGTGCTTAGTAATTGATACAAAATGGAGCAACTTGCAACAACACAATCCCCCGAACAATCACGAAATATACTGACAACTGATCAATATGAGCAATGCGTGGTGTTGAATCGACAATGAGAGCGCAATATATTGCTCCTTGTATTCTTTAGAAAATACATAATAAATTCTTCGCGTGTATTCTTCGATAAATACGATACATTTCCGGTTTCTTTATTATCATACATTTCAATGCGTCGCGTGAAAAACGGATTGAACCGTGTTAGTAAAGACGCCTACATATCTCTCCACGACATTAGAAACGAAATTTGACAACAAAATTCGACACAGTGCTTCCAACATTTAATTGACATTTTCATTTTGGAAACTTAAGTTTCAAATACCTCTAACAAATTTAACTTTTTAGACATGACAGATTTTTTTGCTTTTTTAAATATTAGGAAAAATTACTATATTTTCTGCTTTGCATGTTTTGTTACTTTTGTTAGTTTGAAATTTGAAAAAAAAACATTCCAAATACATGTCAGACCAATTAAACATTTTTTAATCTACACATTTTCTCGATTTCTAAATATTACCACAAAATTGCTATTCTATGGGAACTTGTTTTTAATAATTATATTTTAATGTACAATACTTTCGTAGCAATATCTTTTTTCGTTAAAAAAGTATCATTTGAAATTAATTTGCAACATTTCTATATCAGAGAAAATTGAAGTTCTTAAAATCGATAAAAGTATTCAAAACCCGCAATGTTTGCAGAAAGCGTCGAATTTTGACGTCGAAGAACAGTCAAAGAAGGCGAAAAATAGTGAAAGAGAGGGTTAAGGATTGCGAATGAAAGGCGTAACTGAACGCGCGAGTCCCCTCGCTCGACAAAATATGCGGATCAATGTTGATATAGAATGGGTGATGAGAAATGGACGGATAAAAGAGAGAAAGAAGTCCCCACACTGGCGCGCTTTTTTATTGAATAAAAAGAAACGGATTTTTGCAAAACCGACCGAACGAAAGTCGAAACGCCGCGACAATTTTCGGAGAAAACAATTTGCGCCGTTCGAATTGGCAAATATGAGTTCCCCCTGCGAACCAAGTGAACCGGAAAATCCTTGGAGGAAGCGGAAAGGTCCTCGATATGAATAGTTGTTTGTAAAAAAAAGGAAAAATTAATTTAATGGAACTAATTGGCCGTGGAAAATCTGTTACTCGGCTCAATTGTAGTCGAGATGGAATGTTTTTTTAAATCAAAGTGTATTGTGGGGGAACGAGTTGGGGAGTGAGGGAAAGTTTAAACGGAAACAAGCAAAGCAGATTTTCTTGGATTAGCGGAGTTATTGAAAGGATGTTTCGGCGCGTGATTATAGTCAATCTGATGGTTTATTGGTTTAGTGCGGTGTGCATTACCAATACACTGATATATTAAGAATACATTTTAAATATAATGTCGGTATGATTGCAACGGTATGATACCAAATATTTAGTTACTTGGTACATACCTGCAAATATTTCAATACATTGTTTTTATCAACATGACAGAAATATATATGGTATCAACATATTTCAAATATATCCATATTCTGTAACGAAACACGTATAGGGTGCACCAGGAATTACACTTAATCTCTTTTTAAACACGTATTACTTAGCATAAAACTTAGTTCGCACATTTTTTCGCCATCTCGCGATGCTGCCAAATATTTTCGACTTTAAAACATAGTACTTACTTATCGCCAAAGTATTATGCTAACCGATAAACAAGACAATTTCGGATACAGATAGCTGTGGATACATAATGACAAGCAACCGAAAGCATAATCACGCAATTTTCGATACAACGAAACGACAAATTAAACTGGCGCGAGATAAAGATAAAAGCCGATCGAAACGAAGAGGCCAGTCGATCTATCGTGGCCGAACAAAAGTCTGCCAGAAACACAGCCGTGCAACTGCTAAAAGACTAAAAGAGGCTATGTTTTTTCGATCGAACGCGGTGATCGCCTTAGGAAACGTCGCAGATTTTGCCGTAGTATTTTTTAATTGAAAGATTTCAGTCGGAATTTCGCGATTTATTTGACCCGGTTACATTTCAGTTTGTTACAATAGTTTGTTTACATGAAAATCGATCAAACTTTATATAAATTAGAATTATTTTTATCTAAAACAGTACGTAAACAATCGTTTGTTTATATACCAATATTATGATAACAAAAGTCTGTTTACATCCTAAAAGTATGGAAACAAAGATTGCCATACAAATTGTTCTATCTACTCTTTATATACAAACTCTATATGTTTGTATGTAAAGAACAAAAATCTGTTTACACTTTCAATGTATGTAAATACAAGTTTTATTTACATACTGTTCTCTATGCTTTTACATACATTCGCAATATAAACAAAGATCTGTGTACATTTCTAAAAGTATTTAATCAAAGGTTACCTTATATACTGTTCTTTCACGAAAACATACTTTGTTTACATACAAACACTATGCACATGAAAGTCTGTTATCAAATGAAACAGTATATTAATAAAGGATTTGTTTACAAACAGAAAAGTCTGTAAACAAAGGTCTGTTCGGAACTAGAAAAAAAACCTTTGTCTGAGTGAAAATGAAAGTAATTGTGCATTGAAATGCGAATTTTTGTTTCAATTTGCTCAGCGAGGAGTGCGATACAGAAAAGGCGCGACGTGTAAAAAATATTGTAAGACCAATTGTGATAGTGGGCTGAAGATGAAAAGCGCGAAAGTTGCCCGCAAAGAAAGGTCTCTTTGCCCTCGGTGTTTCATTTCTGATAACGTCGTGGAAACGCTGCAGCACAGGAACATTATCGCAACTGCAAAAGAGTCTTTCTTCCCCCATAAAGGCAATCACGCTTTCTCCGAGCTAAGATAACGAAAGAATACGACGCAGAATTGCTTATATATGTTTACGTATACACACAGGCACTGATACTGGTGTGCGTCGGTGTGTTTATATCAATTTTATATGCAGACAATGTCGCGTTGCAAAAATGCGAAATTAACCAAATGTCACGTATAACACTTTATATTCGCTGTATTACAAATCCAATCACTTTTCGTGTATATGTAGGATATATTCTGGGTTTTAGTTTGATATATATATTGAAAAAATATGCAAATAATAGACAGCACGCATATATGTTTGCGTATATATATGGCAACATATGACGTTGTCATATAAAGCCCATATATACATATATACATGTTTATCTCGATATTGATGATATGTTGAGCATATATTGAGAATATTTGTAGAAAATATGTTTGTTAAATGTATTGAAATAAGAAACGCGAATTACGCAATTGAAAGAAATTCCAATGAACCGATGGATGTGTTAGTTTTCAAAATTACGTTTATTCTCATGATCGCGTGCAGTAATAGAAAAAACACGACGTTTTTAGTGGCGACACATTCAAGTGCTCAGTCTGTCAATGAAGTTATTGCCTTATGTTTCGAGAGTACTCGAAAAAGCTACACACTGGGTATTGACCGTCTCTTCGAACCCAATGACTTAAATGAAAAGAAAGCAATTGTAAATAATTGGTAATCTGGAATAGCGAGCAACAAGGAAAATATTGATTACGGATTCTTTGTATTTGCGAGTCCTTTCAGCTCAAGTGCCGTTAAACAAACTCACATCGTTTAACTTAAACCGTTTTATATTAAAATATCAAAGAAAAAAGACAGCAATGCTGATTTGTTTAAAAAAATTATATAGTATAAGAAATTACATGAATTAAAATATATAGTTTTAATATATTACATGTATTTATATTATGTATATTTTGAGGTATCGAAAGAACCGTTTATTTATCGCAAATGATCGCATGTATCTATGCAAATTGCAAATTATTTAACTAACAATATATTTCAAAGTTGGCGCAAATTGTTATTGAGCGAGTTATATTACGAATCATGTTAGCGAATCAGTCATTCGAGAAATAGAACCTTGCGTTCTGAAGCTTGTTAGTGTAGATTTCGTAGTACAAAATTAGTTGAAACAATTTTGTTAAAAGTCTTGAAATCTAACTAGAAAGAAATTGTATGTATTACGATGTGCAGTTCAACGACGAGAACGACAGTTAAAAAACACATAAGATAAATTGTGCAAGAAGTCCGGAGGTTGAAATGACATTCTCGTAAAGTTCCGACAGTTACAAACATTTAAACACATCACGAGTTTGAAAAAATTGTAATGCGTTAAAAATGTGGATTTTGCCACTTAAAACATAGTTACAATAATGTTCAATATTTTCGAAAGTGCAATGGTTGCAGCAGTATGCAATACTGTGATATTTTCGAAAATTCCAAATTCGGTAAATGTATACGTTCAACAAAATGTGCATTATATCCAAAAAATAAAATAATACCTATAGGTATTATTTTATTATATATATGGAATAATGTAAATATCATTCCGAATAGCGAAATATGCACTTCTCTTTAAATTATAAAAAATGTGAAAAATCCAAAAACTTCAAATCAAATCTTCCATTTTTGTATGCAACTTTCTAAAATAATACCTTTCTAAAATCATACCTTCTGATTAAGGTATTTCTCCCGTGAAGAGTTGTATAATTAGGGTGCCAAGTAGAATGTATTTTATTGAAATAAAATTATTTTAAGTAAGTTTGTTATGAAAAATCTTTGTTTCATGCTAGAAATACGTTTTCGAACTTTTTCATCAAAACGTAGAGATTGTATAACTATATGTATATTTTTTTAGCAAATTCTGCATATTATGTTAATATCCGTATATGGTTAGTTTTTTTATCAAAAATCTCTTTGTATTGGTTCTAGTTATTTCGAAAAAATGGAAGAATTTTCAGACTAGCCCCCTATGCTGCTAATGTTACTTTGTAGAACTTTGGTATTAAATATCTCTGCAGCTAGGTAGTGAATTTGCGTGAAACTGTGGAAAATTAAATATTAGCAAAAACGAACATAATGTCGAAATTTCATTGCATTTTCTTTGATTTGACTTTACAGGAGAAATACCTTAAATCTTTTGCAGAAAATCTGCAAGTTTCATCCCCACCAACATAAACCGCCAGACTCCTATTTTCTCTCGAAAAAATGACTGCCCTTTCCTCTCGCGCCGTCGCATTTAAGTCGCGTCTACCCGAACGAGCCCGAATAATCGAAATTAGTGTCGTGCGCGAGGAACGTCAACTGTAATCACGTTATTCTCGCGCGCCGCAAAAATAGTCCGCGCTTCTCAAACCCGAATTTTTTCGCTGCAGCAATTTGCTCGGTGTATGCGAAAATGCAGATTGTCGAAGATCGAATCGACATCTCCCTAGCAAAGCCAAATCCTACAAAGAGATTCGTTCGCTGGTAATATATCAAGGACTATGAAAAGAAAGCGAGTCCAATTTTGATGAGATAAACAACCCTCTCGTCACATATTATAGTATGCGAATGGCTGAAATAGTATCCGTAGGTAAAAAAAGCTTTTTCAACGAAAGCAAATCTCTTCTTTGGGGAGCAACCATGTGAAATAAGCCAAACGTTCTGAATACTAACGTACATATATACGATGTGCGATCTTTCTGCAATAAGTACAAGTTTATAATTTGATAATGTACGCTTCAGTTTTATGCAAAATTATATACAATATGTTATTTACTATTCGTTGTGAATAAAATTGGAGAAAATTGGCTTTAATTGGGGTTCAAGCTAGAGTGAAGGGGGAAAGTGATTTGGCTTTGAGAGGACTGAATCGCAAATTGTTTGAAGCGTTTTTTTTATGAGTTAATCATTTTTCTATGTTTTCAAAATGCTTGAGAATTACATCGAATGTTATCAATGATATTGTGAATTAAATTATTTGTATATATGTTAACCGAATAGATTACAATTAAAACAGCGAAATTGTGTAAGTGGGTTTTGTGTCTGTTGTAACTATTAATAGATAAAATTAAAAAAATTATAATGTTAATTTATGTCATGATGTTTCAAAACGTAATTACTGAGTTATGTACAATTTTGCATTTATATTGTCAGAATACTTCAGTGATATTACAGTGGCGTAAATGCAGTATATATAATAACATACTAAGATATAGAATATCAGCAAAATGATCACCACTAGATGTTTACTACCATTTGGTCACACCCAAAATAATGATATTTCATACTACCAATATTAAACTCAAAACTTCTTCATCTCTCCTCAGGAAATATCACACCTCAAAATATCATTATAAAGTATATTTCTCTCTCAGAAACCCACTCAAAAATCAATTACCTCCTTCCAGAATTCATTTCCACCACCGCTTTGCTATAAAAAAGTATTCCTCTTAACCCAAGCAGAACGTTCTTATCCCAAAATGACCCTTTCCAGGGTGAACAGAACACAATTTCAAAGACCCAACCACTCCTTCACGCAGCCTCTCGACACCCCCCTCCCCCTCGACTAATCAATTCCCAATTACATAAACCCATCGAATCGTAACATTCCCGCGACGAGCCGAAAACAATTTGCCCCGCTTAGCGTCACTTAGAATATTCCGCGGCGTTTCTCGAAAAATGATCCCGTTTTTGCAATCGACTGATAGAGATATTCGCGGGGCGCTGAGCTGTGTGTAATTTTATTTGCGACAATTTCTTGTTTCCATTAGGTTGGCTGGCCTGCGGGGTAAATCCAATCCCCAGAGCATTGCACAACTTTAACATCCGAGATTTAACGATAGTCAAGGGTACCAGAAAATGGTATATATACCCTTTAGCCTGTGACACTACGCAAAATCAAATGACACGCGTCACCGCCCACAATAACAACCTCTTCACGCTGTACCTTCATTGTACATTTACTCGGTTAACTTGGTTTATTTTACGCACGATTGCTGAAATTGCATTGCTAATGCGCCAAGAAAAAGTAATTGTCCACATTATGTTTTAATATCGCAATTCGAGGCGCGAGCTCGGCTGAAATGAATATCACGGAGGAGAAGAAAGTGGCATTTGACAAAACGGAATTGAAATATTACACGGAAATGTCGACGCGCAACGCAAACAAGGGTTTGTTTACTAACAAATCGGTATATAAATAAAGTTTTTCTACAAACAAATCGAAATATATTTACTGGATTGTTTACAAACAAATGGAAATATAAATAACGTTTTGTTTACAAATCTAGCGAAATGATATTCAATATTTGTTTACAAATTACTCCAAATTTAAATAAAAATGTGTTTGCAACAAATCAAAGCGTAAATAAAGATTTATATTGTTCTTTAAGTGCATAATACGTGACAGTATTTCTCGGTTTAACTTAGAAACAGAATTTACAATTTAAAAAATATCGTCTTTTACATGAAATTGCACGGCTATATCAGAAACGTTGTTACCGTATACAGAATAGTCTGATATAACAATATCATTTGTCTACGCCATGGCATTTCACAGTGAGGACGGAAACAATGAAACAATCAGCTTTAGGCTTTCTGCTGAAGCCGGAAGTTAACAGCACCGGACAATGCCAGTTACTTGTAACTACCGTTTCTAATGACATCAAATTATGTTTCCTAACTTTAGCGTTGCAATTTGTTTTTATTGTACGGACAATAATTTGTGATGAGGTGGATCGCTTTTAATGGGAACCTAACATTTTTTTTCTTAGTTTAAGAATTTTTTAACCCAAAATCAGCGTATTCTGAACGTTGCGATTACATTTAAAATGAGATTGAATTCGACAGAAAAAAATAATTTATTTAGGTTTAAAATTGAGAAACCCTTTTTTCGCGAAGTTGAATTTATTGGGAAATATTATAAAATATATAATTTAAGAATATTAAGAAAGGGATAAATTAGAGAGAACTCAATGAAAAAACATTTCTTAATTTTGTTATTATGAAATTTCATAATGTAAAAAGAAAATATTCAAATTTGAAGTATAAACAACGATTTAAATTAGAGCCTTTTCGGTCTTCGTTTTTGGGTCTTTCATTCGCATTAAAACTAACGAGACAGAATATTGAAGGCCTGCGGCGAAACGTGTATTTGGTTCCCCTTACTTTCTTCATTTAATTTAAATTAATTTGTATGCAATTAAACAAACGTGAATCTCAAGATATTACTGTTACAAATACAATAACTTTATTAAATATCAACATTATACACATTTGCTTTGAAAAATAGTTTAAAAATAAAAAAACTTAAACCCAACAATTATTACGATTTTGTTTAAGATTTAAAGAAATATAAATAATTATTACTAATTAAAAATAAATCCTAGGAATTTCGAATTTTTGATAATGTTAAAAAAGTTTGAAATAACAAGTAACAACTTTCAGAACGGTCGAAAAAGAAGAAAAAATTCTTTTGCGATACACTTTTGCATTTTCAGTAACAAAATAATATTTTTCTCGAATAAATAAAAATATTTTCCTACACAAGAATCGCAATTGACAGTCTGTTAATAATTCTCTCGAATTCCTTAAGTAACGACTGATTGTGACGAGAAGCTTGGAAAAAAATGGCTTTAATTGTTTCACACTCACACGGCCGTTCCATTGAAATGCACCTTTGTCCAATTTTTACACAAAAATGTCCAATAATGCGCCTAACGAACTACGGCTATTACGGAGCGTAGAAAACTTTTCAACGAATTTAGAGAAGTTAAAGGACACAAATTAGTTAGCGCGTGAATAGCGCCACTTGTCACTTTTCTCGGCGTGATTATGCTTTCACACCAAACAGCGCTCCTGCCAGTTAAGATTTATACTTTCGCAGTAAATAAACATTTTTGCATGCTACGGGCAATTGGTGCGAATTCGAGACGAATGGACAATCATTTTCCAATTGTTTAGAATTCATTTTTACGTTTTTTGGCTCGTTTTACCGAGCTATGAAGTGGCAGATGTATTTTTCTTAGTTGATTTAAAAAGAGCTTAATTTTATTAATTTTTTTTATTAATTTGAAGAAATATTATTACTTCACACATTTTGTGCGTGTTATAAATGTAAACAATTACTTAAAAGGACATAAAAATGAATTTCATTATATAAAAATTTTTTTAATAATTTAAAACTGTTCCCTATATTATTTATACCAATAACTTTGTCAAAAATTGCATCGCCTACGCAAGTTCCAGCTTGATTTTCAAAATTTTCAAATCACATAAAGCTTGTAAAATGTCTTGCAAAAGTTACCATCAACAAACATTACCAAAACTCAAGTTCGTCGACCTTATCTAACATTTCATCAATGCACCAAAATACCTAGCAATTCGCAAAATTTGCAACAATTTTAAAAACCCGCGATATCCGCGAAAAACTATTTCCCCGTCTCCGCGATAAATAAACCATTGTCCCGGTAGCGGCGTAACTCTTATTTTTAAATTTACCACATCATATCTGGTAATTGAATTTCCGTGAAGATTACTTCAGCTTCGTAGTTAAGAAACGCTCTGCAAAGTTAAGCTGCAATTTAGCCTGTGGGTTATTTGAAAGATAGATTATTCTCCGACCGAAATCATCAGCGAAAATGAAAATGCTTTCGTTCCCGCGAGATTAATTGCCTTTCGGCTCGCATTTGAATTTTTCCCGCGGTAATTGTTCCAATTCGAATTCGCGCGCGTTTTTTTTTCAAATCCCTCCTTTTTTCCCCGCCTGTTTTACTTTGAATGAAACTGCGATAAAAAAGCGATTGACAGTAAACGCTTTTCCGCGTTTCGTCCCGGGTGATGTGTCATACTTTACACGGCCCATAATGGCCGGCTTTCCATTATAATTTACATTTATCGTTGACACTTGGCTGCGCGCGCAAACTGTTTTTAACGTTTTTCGGTCTCACTATATCTGTCTTACGGTAATGAAAATCGACGCGCCAAAAATAATCGCGTCCATTATTTATCATTTTATCGAAAAAAACGCGAAATTTTATTTGTTTACAGAGATTTCCTAAAATCGTTGCATTTAATAGCTCTTAAACATGGTTTGTCTACGGCCTACTGGTAAATATTAAGTAAATATAAGCAATAAAGATTTGTTTATAAAAAAACAGAATTTCAAAATATAAAAGAAATCTTCTATAAATAGACAATGTTTAAGGTTTGTTTATATAAGACAAAAATGTGTATATTTTGTTTATTATCTTGTTTGTTAACATACAAACCATATGTAAACAAATATTTATTTTCCTACACTCTTAAAAATAATAGATTTATTATAAGAAACCTATCTTCTTACCTACCCTGCTAGAACGAAATAAAAACAAATATTTATTCAAAATGTATGTTATTCTTGGACTGCACCGATTTATGCTTATAATAAGTAGATTTATTCTAAAAGTTTCTTGCTCCACGCCATGTATTGCAACGCGTTGTTACTACGTCCCGTGTTAGCCAGTGTCGAATTTGCTAGCAAATGTCATATTTAATACATCAATATAACCCGCAAGTAATCGTAAGAAAACAAACTGACTTCATCAGCAGAACAAATCTCGGTAACCTAACTATTTCTCTTCGTGTTATGACTGGAAAGCTCGTAAAATTGAAGATTGTTTTTAACATAAATGTTAAAATTTATGTTAAAAACAAGATTATTAGAATTTTATTCTAATAATCACCGGATTTCCTCTTATCGAATATCTGAGTGGAGAATCCACTTATTACTAGAATATTATACTTACAATAACCGGACATTTTTAAGAGTGTACATATTAAATGCAAAGAAACGTCTTACAACTTGGCTTTTTCATTTTTCAGTTCTATTATCATATTGGATGTACGGAAATGTATATACGAATATATAGACTAGTATACGATTCGGTAAGAAAATCGTAAGTCAACGCGAAAAGGTCCTCCAAAGTGTCTTATGTTCTCGCGTCGATTTTCAATTTTTCAACGGTCGCGGGGCGAATTCGTCCGGCCGATATATCACGCGTGAAACACCTGATATGATCGTTACATTTCCCGAGGACGCTCATATATAAGCTTAACATATGCCAAACGTAAATTTACTTGGTTACCAACTTATCTTATCAGCGGGTCAGCCGACCCCGAATGACACTAAAAGTTGGACGAAATTGAATAACAGAAAATCCAAGTATATTTTTCGTCCAGCAGTTACCTGCAAATAAGGCGTTTTGAAGGTTAGGAGCATAAAGTAAAGCTCGCAGATGTCTAGGTCGTTTTAGGTGTAATTAGCCAAACTTAAAGATGGGTTCCATGCAAATTCAGGTCACGCTGCACTCTGCATTTCTAAGACAAAATTTATTATGCATAGGTTAAGACAATGTCGATTTTAACCGTTTTGGACGAAATGTCTAGAGTCATAGACTGAATCATTCTGGAACTGGTTTTATGTATTAAGGGCGATAGTAAGCCATTATTGGCCTGCGTGAAGTTGACAATATGAGACGAGCCTGAGGCGCAGTCGAGTGACGCAATATATTGCCATATATTCCGTCAATATGTTTCCAATATATTTTCAATATACGCAAGATGTCGGAGTGGTCAGAAAACCACGCTTCGATTACTAATTTCTTTTTAATTAACAAAAAATCCGTTTTCGCGTCAAATCGTCAATTCAGACTTCGGCTATCGATTCAACATCACCTTAACCCTACACGGAAAGAAAATCCAAGGGATGAAATGCTGAGTCGTACTCAGCATTTCATCCCTTGGATTTTCTCGTACAGGACGTACTGCAATGTTGAAAATGTCAACCTTTCAAACCTTGAAACTCTGGGGATAAAACCTTCCTGCTCTCGGAGAAGGATTCTTGTTGTGACAGTAGTACATTTTTAAGAGTGTAAATTTGAAGGTTTCATCCTTTGAGGTTATATCATAGAACGAAGCCTTGAGGCCACGTCCTTTTATCTCTTGATTTCTACACCGGTTGAAATGAGGTGTAGTAAACGTTGCTTCGGAAGTAACGATTACTACATTTCAACCTTCCCTAAACGACAGTCCAACCTTTTGTACACTTCCGTGTTGTATGGGGTGTAGAACACTCACATGGGTTCCTGGGACCCATACCCCTTCTATTAGCTGAATTATCTTAGGCCCCTGGTGTGTAATATGTACGCGGGAAAATTTCAATCTACCAGAGAAACCACTTTTCAGTGTGTTTTGATCATCCGGCGAAAAAAGTCATAGGTTCGAAATCATTTCATCGAAAAAAAAAGAAAAAAATTCGCTGGTACAAGCAAATATTTACTTATTTCAGATAAATTGTCTGGCTGGTATTGGTACAAGCAAACAGTATACCTGAATCAGCCAATAATTTTTAAGTAATGCGAATCATGAGAATTAGACAAAAAGCTAGGGACATCTACGTAAGCGTTTGACTGAATCAGTCAAACGTGTTGTGTGTTGTTTGATTTTAATTGATTTGAGTTTGAAACAAAATATTTCTATTGTAAGTTCACAGTTCAGTCATATTTATTTTTTGGAATCTAATAAATATGTTCTTCTAGATTTAAAATAAATTCTTTTCACTTTGTAAATCTCTAGATAAACCAATTTATCTGATTCGAAGTTTTTTTTCCGTGTGGGATATTGATATCCCATAGGTTTGTTTTCCGCGCGGGATATTATAAAATATAAAATCTACATTATGAGGAGTTTTATAAATATAGGTTTAAAATACTTCTAAGTATCCATATTTAATTAATTATCAACGTTTATAGATAGAATACACTGTGAAAAATTTCCTTGTTGAGAGAAAATGCGTATATTTTTTAGGGAGTTCACTTTGAGTAAAAAAGAATTGCGTTAAAACAACACTCAACATCACCTACTCAATACAACAACATTTGTAAAACAAAAAACTATCATTTTGCTGCGAAACGACAATAATCTTCTCTTAATGCAAATTGCATTAAGAGAAGTGCCACGCCTCTTTCAAGCGCGTGACGCATGCACAGTGCGGGCATTCAGTCTTACACGTGTTGACGGGACTGCTCGTGCTCGCGTCTCTCGGCATTTTGGCCGTTATTCAACCGCTTGTTTGTCGCTTTAAAAGACTTTTTCCCGCCTTATAATACTTTTCGTTAATTATTTTATATTATTTTAACTATAAAAAATAATATTTTTACAAAGGTTGTAAGCTGTTTGCTCCATTTTCAAGTGTAATTGTTCGTTATATATTGTCCAAATTTAATGTATTATTATTTTAATACATTTTATGTTAGCTTTATTTCAAATTGTTTGTTCTAACTTTTCTATTTATTGCATATTTATATGTGTTTGTATCTCTTATGAT
>JABFPB010003839.1:0-16141 GCA_022817645.1 Ceratoteleas bidentatus | reverse complement strand
TTCTTATTAACAATTGGCCCAACCGTAGGCCAGTTGTTAGCCAACCATTGGGCCAAAGGACACCCGCGTTTCATCCCAACCTTGTGCCAAAATTGCCTGCACATCAGGGCCAATACTGGGCCGATTGTAACAATTGGCAAACCGTTGGAATTTCTCTCTGGGTAGTATTATTTTTCCCGTATATCCAGACTGTTGCTAGAATAAAAATAGTCTGGCTCTTCGGATGCAGTCCGACAATAGTCAGGTGGTCATACCGCATCCAGATTTGTTTTTTCATACAATTTTTCATTTGTACAAAAACGCCTTTTGTAAAAAGGGGAACCAGCCGATTCAAGTTTGTTCATCTCACTCGACAAGGCTTAACCACTTGCAGACACTACCCCTTCATTGTCTCGCAACCTCAATCCGAAAATCTGCGCTAAGTAACGCGATAAGTTGAAAATGGCCGGCTCCGTAGAAGCCGGCGCGTCCCTCGGCGCAGAAATCGTTCTGAACCTTACCCTCGGCGGTAAATAAATTTCCTTAAGAGTCCGGCACTTTGACTACCACGAGTCTGGCAAGTTTGCGCGTCTTAATTCGTGTTAGGAAAAATGACGTTTCCGCTATGATTGAAGTGACAGACGGCTGAGTTTCTTTTGACCCGGGCTTATGACTATGCGCGTCTTTAAAACGCGCGTCTGTTTGAGTCTCGGCGTCGCAATTTTCTACGGACTTACAGCGGCGTCAAAAGAGCCGAACAGAGACACTCGCGGCTCCGACGGGGCATCGCTCCTCGGGATAACATTTCTTCGTCCTTTTTTCAATCACGCGGAGGCTCGTTGGCCGCCGTAATTTCGCCTTTGTGCCGTTACGCTTCATATATCTCGGCGCGGGAGTGCTTTGCCGAAGGAAACACGAGTCTCACAAATTAACTCGCTCGTCCGATGAGTTTGTCGCGGGAACGCGCGACGCCAATATTCGCCAGCCAATCGTAATGCTCATTGATCGCTCCTAACTTTAAGTCGCCGGATTAGGCTTCATCCGTGTCGTACACCCGAGGAGCATCTGCAGCGAACAAGCGCTCTTCGGGCCATTGCGGCGGGCAAAAAATATATTTATTTAGGAGCGAATTGAAAAGGAGCAATCCCGCGTGGCCGCAATTTTATTGGTTCGGTTGTTCGATTAAATGGAACGCGATACGTTCTGAGACAATGGTGACCTTAGAATTAAGGGGTCGCGAGCGATTCTGCCGGGTCTTCGCCAGGTATTGGATTTCGAGTGGGATTACACGGGAATGAAAGCGTTCGGTGATAAGGGGGTAATTTATGAATTACTTTGACAGCTAAACATTTGGTATTGAAGCATTTTGGAAAGTTATACACAGGTTTCGAGTCCGGAAAATTGGATAAGGGTGGGGCGAACTGAAAATGCGCGACTTGGACGAAGGAGCCAAGGGTAGTATGGTTATTTCCAATACACGTTTACGTGAGGATCTTGTGGCATACGTTTGTTTGTGTGTTAAAAGTTTAGAAGCATCAATGACTAGACAGTATACTTTCTAATCATTAATGCTTCTAAATCAGATAGCTATAGTTATCTGATTTAGAAGCATCAATGATTAGAAATTTTATTACTGCAGAAGTGTTGAATTTTATCTGCATTTCGCTTTTTTGTAAATAATACCACTTAAATAGATGTTTAAAAATATCTATCAATAAACCTATTTCTGGCTCTACTAGGCTGAAAGTGGTCACCGATTACATCAGTCAGCAAACTGTAGAAATGTCGTTCAATGAAATTAGCCATTTCCGCTAGAAAATTCGTAATTATTCGTTTTTATTGAATAGTGCGTCAATTAATTTAAATACCTCCAATCATTCCAATCAGAAAAATATTAGGTTTTTCTGAGTGCAATGATTAGAGTAAAATTATGTCATATTGATCAAAGCCCTTGATTGATATAACACTAATCAAAACGATTGGTTGATTTCGGTAAACTGATAGCTAAATGCTATGATTTAATTTAACAAAATCATTTATACAGGTTACCCTTCAATTGCATAAATTACATAGTGAATTCATGAATCATTGATTTACAGCGTATTTTTGTAACCCATTAGTTTAGTCAAATCACGCAAATTATTTGTCTGCGTGTGAACACATTATTTAAAAGATAAATTGATAAAACAAATCTTACAACAACAAATCTTATACATATATTAACACCACATAGTCACGTGAAAGAAAAAAGACGATTTAATATCCAGTTTCTGTGTAATTAGCTAAAGGGCTGAAAAATGATATCTACAGATACACAATACATCTTTACGTTTTGATGAAAATGTGATAAAAAAGTTAATCATCAAAGGAATGATCGCCAAAAAATCTCCCCCTCCTTCCGAGGCAGTATACTTCCCGTCCTCTAGAGGTTAAAGAACATTAGTATTAACATTTACATAATGCCATTTGGAATTATAACCTATAAACATTTGATGGTATTCACAAATGTTAGAGACTCACTATTTATTAAACGTTGAATATTTTTATATTCAAATAATAAAAATACATTATCTATTTAACATATGTTTGAAAATAATTTTGAAAACGTAATCGAACAATTATCTCTGAGGGTAATTAACCAGTATGACTTGAATCTACTCAAAACTCCTGCAATTTCTCTAGATGCAGATTTTTCTTGACGCTTGATACTCACAAATGTTCAAACATTCATGTTCAACCCCAATCGAACAACCTCCATATAGAGCTAAAGTTGGTTTGCATCAATTTCGAGACCCGGCGTATTCAAATTTTTTTCAATCTACATGTCAGACATACCGCACTCCGAACCTCGGTCATTACAAAAATAATATCGTGCCACGGAAAAGAAGCGCGAAACGTGACTGCTATAAGCTAGCGGGCGCGCGTCGCGTGTCGTGGAACCATTCGTTTGGATGAGTTTCTGAAAATCCGGCCGCGCGCGACCCCCGTCTTCGACCCATAGGCCACTTCTATATCAATCCCGGGACTCGCTCGCATCGCATGTTAGAAAGAACATCTCATAAGCCATAGCGTGCACGCGGAATATTGTAATCCCCGGCTGTTTCGTTTCCGCGTTTTTTCCCCGCCGCTTTATTCGGCCGGAACGTTGTGTAATTTTCAAAACGGTTCGCAATCTGTCACTCGTACAATATATTAATAATTAAATTTACATTCTCTTGAGCGGCGTTTCGTGAGGGGTAAAAACGGCCGGCGCGCAAGATGAAAGACGATTTAATCTGGTTGTGGATCGCGGAAATGAGCGGGGCACCCGATGTAAATGGGCGAAAACACGCTTCTGACGTAACATACGACAGAAAGATTAGAGCTTAAAGGGGTTTCGAGGTAGCTGATTACGGGACTAAAGAATTCTCGGTTCTATATTCATGCTTCCCGCGGTATATTGTGTAACGCTTAACGGGAAAGCCGATTCGTTTCGAGGAGGTGAAAATAAAATGGGCTGCGGAAGTGGAAGGTGGAGCAATTGTTTTTCCGCGTTTTCGCAGCGAAACTGCAGCTTCCGCTCATGAAGAATGCTCGATCTCGGGAATAACCGCGGGATGTTGGGTTTTTCGCGAGCAAACAAGGCGAATACTTGATTACACGAGCTAACAATCGTAATTTCTCCCGAACCGCGGTCCGAATAATCGATCGCCGAGCCGAGTTACGGAAATGGAGGTGAGACAGATCGGGAGTTAAATTGGATGGAAATTATTTCCCCGTGCACCCTTCCGACCTCGACTCGAGTTGCATTATATACCCCGTAAATTTTGGCGAGACGTTCTTTTTGTTTCCTTAACTTCGCGCAGGCCAACTTCAAGTTTCCCCTGGTACATATCAGTTTTAACTCATTACATTGCGAGATCCGCGCAGCGCGACCGGATTGTGAGATTGCGAAATTCCAATTCTAGTTGCGATAAGAATACAGTCTTCTATATTCTAGCTAATGACGATAAGAACAATTCGGTAACCGTAAGTGGATTGCGCTTCTTGGCCAACCATAATCTACAAATGTCAAAATTGATGAAAAAATCGGCTTGAGAATCTGACCACTTACGACTACTGGATTTCATTTAATGGCTATTCCATTTACGGTTAACGGATTCCATTCACAGTGAGATACAATTTATTAGAATTAATGGAATTAGAAACAATGTATTATGATACAAAATATAAGTTGTATTTAATCAATTTTATCAGGGGACACTGCCGTGTCCCCGGCCAAGTACAGAAAAACTTGGCCGGAGGCACTACCTTGTAACCTTAGTGTAACCTTATCCGGAGTGAACAAATGGCTATTTTTGTATTAAAAAATTTATTATTTTCTATCCAGAACTGACAAGATAATAACAGCCAAAGTACGGATGCAATTTGTATCCGAATTAATGAAAGATGTCTACCCAATTAGTTTCTGTGTGAGATTTGCAACAGGGTCTTTTTGACTTTTGGAACAATTTCTGATCCCGAGGTATTGCGCAAGTCGCGCCTGTCAAATATTTCAATTTACGAGACGCGGCGTAATATTTACTTAGCCGGATTCCGTCGTAAACCGCGAAGAAGTCTAAACAACGGTAACACAAACAAAATCCAGTCAAAATAATGCACAGCTCGCGTGTAATGGAAAAAGTAAATTGGTCGTAACTTACATTGTAGATTATTGCACGAAAGAGACTGCCTCCTCATCCTGCTTTGAGATGTATTTTTGCTTTTATTGCTATGACGGCACCACATGTTGACCTGCACGTACGACCATAGCTTCAGGAAGAGAATCGCGTACAGCATACATACGTACATGCCGCCCACTGCAATAAAAAGAATAGGCGAACGCTTTTTATAACCCTTCACGTTTTTTTGTTTCGTTCGTTTTTTTCGTACACAACCCCTGTCTGTAAATGAATATTTATGACGTAATAGATAACGGCCTTAGATGCGACAAACAGACACATGACGGAACGACGCCCGGCATTCTCGGCTTCGTTTCGCAATGAAATAACGCGCGGAAAAACATTTGACTGATGTTTAATTTTTATGCTAAATCGCATGCATTATTTATGAAACGGCACGCCGGGCTATGCGCGCTCGACTGGATTGTGATTAGGAGCTCGAAACATCCCCTTGATCTCCGACGAAATTAAAGTTTTATTTTGATGATATGACAAATATTTAGTGAGAGCGCAACTCGATAATTGAGCGACTCTACAAGAGTATCCGCGGAAGTTGCGTGCCTTCGACTTTAGGTCACTTTCTTATTTTAGACGAAATGTGTATAATAAGGTTTTAATAAGGTCTAAGGGGATCCCTAAAAATTGATATACTTGCTCATTCTGGCAACAGTCACCGTGAAGCGAACTTTCAATTTAATAACCAAGTTTTCCATTGAGCAAGTTTGGAAATAAGTCCAACGAGATCCACTTCTTCATGATGTAATAGAATAAGCCAAAAACCGGCGAGCTGTTTTAAATTTTCATAAATCCGCGTGGGTACCTAGTGTGCGGGGCGCATTTAATAATTCATTTCCGCGGCTGATTCGGAATGCAATTATTTTTTTACGGTCCCGGTAATTTTTAAAATGGCGAAATTTTGCGCATAGAGGGGCTGATCAGGTGTCGGTCTGTTGCGGTAAATAATACAGGCGCTTCGTCCGCAATCGCAATGCTGTATTCGCGAGCGGGAATATAACATGGCAATCGCTCAATTTTGCATCGACCACGGGAAACAATCATCGACCCGGTATATGTTTCACGGTAAGTATCCGAAGTCGCAAATTATTTTGAACTCATTTCGTAGTTTTAAATTTTAATTTTGGTACTTGCAAAAACTTACAAGTTATTATAGTTATAGAATTAATGGTTGGTACAACGATAAATGTAGTTGATGAATCAAACTACATGAGATTCCAGTAGCCATTGTCAAATGATTCAGTTGAGACTACCATAAAATATGGTTGCGACAATTATTAATTTTTTAGTTGTGCTAATAATACTTTCTGATAGAGATACCAGAATCTGGTAGCAGATACCAGTTTTTTCTCTGAGTGCGTTGCGTTTATAATGCACCCGCGAGTTTTTAACCTGCGAATTGGCTGTCGCGAAAAAATCGTCGAAATGAAAACGTCAAACAAATCGCTTTATTACCGTACCGGATGAAAATGGAACCGTGCGGCTGAAACGGCTTTACGGACGGCGATAAAAAGTGGCGGGAAAAATGTGCGACCATAAGTCCGTCGCCACGTGTCCAAATCTCCGAGGTTCATCTCACTGACCGAAAGTGCGAGTGAATTCGGCGGAATTTCGCGCGCCTCCGTATTTCACCGGCAAAGCTTGGAACGTGCTCGCGCGGACTAACGCCGCCTCTTGTCTATACACGTTGACTCATAAAGAATTTCGCTCGCCGTGAATAGAGCGCCCAGTTAAAGTTCGCGGTGGCGAACAGTTTTTTAAACTATTGAAGCGGTTCATTCAGAAATCGCCGGTTTTCTTCTTGCCGAAATATGACGCCTATTGTCCGTTGAAAAATCGATTTCGTATTTGACAACGTTACTGTTTCTGATGGCGGTTTCGTATCTGTTGAGGAAGGCGAATGAATGAGGGAAAAGTGTGATGTGGAAAAAAGAAGGCGACGTCAAAGTCGAGAATGGGAACTTATGATTGTCTCCGAAGGAAACAGAGAACGTGAAATTGAAATATTAAGGAATTCGTACTTCGCGGAGAATATTGATCCTTACGTAATTGGGACGCTGAAATTTTGACGCAGAGGTATTTTTCACAACAACCTCATTTATCCTGATTTCTGCCGAGATAAATATAATGAAGAGTCGCCAAACCGGCAAGGAAATTTGAAAAGTCCACCGCTGAATGGGATTCATGAATCATTAAAATGTGACAGCCGCGTTTTTAGACCAGAAAGCAATGAAAAGATTGGAATATAGCTGCGCGGGTAAGAGAAGCGAAATTCAACGATTTTAATTTTGGAGTGCAAAAAATATTTTTATTCAATTCGAAGGGTTCGTGACTATCGTGACGTTTGCTTTCAAAAACGACGATTCTCACATCCCGATTCGATAAACTTTCGCAAAAATGAGCGACGAGTAATCCGGCATTTGTATTTGCCAATTGGTTATTGCGGTCCAGGACACTGATTGATACGAGAAATAAAGTACTAGACACGATTGATCGATCCGAATGTCTGCTTGCCAACATTGTTACAAAAACAATGCATAATGAAGGAAAAAAAGCATACCATAAGTATTGTTATTCTGACAATGCGACCATTGTTGCTTTGCATCACATTTTTGTGGCGCTCTCCGAGCGGTTTTCAATGAGGGTGCTTTGTTTGAAAACAATGATCCCGAACACTCGATAAACAATAAAATTGTTTTTATTAATAACAAATACGGGGTGCCCAATAATACGCGAAACAACGACAACGATAGCTTATAATAAGGTACATAACGATGTTGCGAGAAGAATAACTATTTTTGGGGTTTGAATCTTTAAATTTATATTAATTATGTTTCACTTTTCTAGTCTAAACAATAATTATTGTAATGTTATATTTTCGGAATACTTAAATTATATTAGAATTTCTTACACTCTTAAAACAATCTTTTCATCGTGAAAGGAATCGTTTCATAATGAAAGAATTTTCCGCTCAATATATCGATAAAACGAAATCCTTTCGTAATAAAAGGAATAGTTTTAATACAATACTACCTAGTCAGTTTAAAATAAATCCTTTCAGCCTAAAATTAAGTTGTATTAAAATAAACGGATTGTCATAAAATTACAGTCCTTTCAACGTAACATGAATATTTTTAAGAGTGTATTTTAAACAAAAGAAATCAGCGTAAATATCTTCATGAATTAAACTATTGTCGGCGACGATTATTTTCACATTACAGTACACCGACATTTTTTTCTATTTATTAAACAGAACGCCTATTGGATAACTTTAATTATTAAAATAACGCGTTTACATTAGAAATTTCGCGTTGTGTGCGAGTCAAACAATCGTGAATATTGTTTACGCGATTACAGTTTTACACGACCCGTGTTTGTTTTCCGCGTGGTATTAATTAATTATGCATCTTTACGCGCTTTCCGTAAATTTAGCGGAGCGATTGCGAGTAACTCGGTTTTTACCAGATAAATTTCCGAGTTCGCGAAACGTGCGCAATGAACGGCACAAGTAATATGTCAGATGTCCGGTAACAAAACAGCAAGGCATCGTCTCGAATTATGTCGCGTCGTTAAAAGGTAACAATGCGAACGAAAAGAGACGATCAATCGAAAAAGTATAAATGAAAATAATGAGACGTGAAATTCAAATCGCGCGAATAAAAATACCGTCGAAGCTCTAATGTTCAATTTTTATACGCGCGTTCAGTTCCCGGTTACATACGATTATACGTATAAAGAGGTTATATAATACCGCGGTTTTATGCCACGCGTTTCATGTCGGCGGCAATAAAAAGTTTATGAAACCAATCTTGTTCACATTTTAACAACGAAAGAAATTACCGCGGCCCATCACGGCGATATTAGCACGATAACTGCCAACAATGCCGCAAATAAATGTGCCATTAAACGTCTCAAACAAGCTATTGCGCGTCGCTTGCCGAATTAGAAATGAAAGAGGAAAGATCTAAGAGATCGTTTCGGTCGCGCGTGACTTGTGACTGGGCGGCCACGTAATTTCCATTTCTCGGTGTTCGCCGTCGTATCGAAGCTTTTTTGTTCGCGCGTGCGAATGGTACCTGCCATAACATCAGAATGTATGATACACCGAAGCCGAACAAGATGCCCGGCACCGTCCGATGTACATTTAATCGCGATTCGTCACGAACAGAGAACGGTTGTGGTGTTTGATTTGAGGAACAGAGTCGTCATTAAATCAGCGTGGATCGTGCAAAAGAAGGAAAGTTCATCGTGTATCGAAACATAGGGGCTGCATTTATCAGCTCAAAGGGTAATGGGGAAGTCCGCGAAAACAGCGATTAAGCGGCGAACTTGGACAGAAAGTGTGGCCCGCAAAAATATTCAAAGCAATTTCGCAGCTCAGCACAGTAATTTTTGTTTCACGCGTTTCGTTGCCGGGTTAATGAGAATTGCATTAAATTACAAGCCCGCGAAAAATGTGTGTGCGCCATGTTTAAATCATTTTGCACTTTTTCATTACGGGGAAAGAAATGCAAAAGTTTTTTGTGCCGCGCGCTCGTAAAAAGATCATTAGCTTGCGTTCTATTTGTCGTAACATTTTTCTCGGATTACGCTGAAAGTGGGATTTTCTTGATCATTTCATCACTTCAATGAATACTTGAATTCTGGCCTGATATCCAGTTGGCACGGCGACGTAATAGCTCTGCTGCGTTATCACGCGTAAAGACAGTTCTTGGCAGACAAAATATATACATATTTATATTTTGCATACGGAATGTGGAATATGCAATGAAAAGTCTTTGTGAAGGAGATAATACTGCACATGAATTATGGCGAGCTTTACTCGAAATCGTTAAGAAATGTAACAGACGCACGCATACACTTGGAAGATTTATTCGCCGCACATTTGTACAAAAATAGCGTCGCTTAAGCGCACAGAATTAAACAATACCCTTCCGTGCATTTTAAATTCATTGCTTCTTTTTTCAATGTTTAGCCGTCAAAGTGCAAACAATTCTGAGACGAATTGCAGTAAGTTCTAGTCAAGATGTGTACGTCATACTATCTGCTATTTAATAAAATATATGAACAGTTCTGAATTTGAGAAATGTCAGATAACACTAAATCTTTCAAGATGGGGCAACTGCAACTGCGGGCGATTTTACTTCACCACGAGCCCGGACGTTTTGCCGCAAAAATGGTCGGAAAAAGGACAATCCAGCGAACGTTCGAACTTTTTATATAAAATCCCAAGTTCTTTCATTGTGAAACAATATCGCGGCGGACCGGTGCCCTTAATCATTACATTTCGATAGCAATAATTCTTATCGGTCGCTATCGATTATGGACCGCAGCGGTAGATTAAACATAGTCAAGTTTGCAGACGACGGGGACAGGCATCCTCATTTCAACAATTCGCCATTAAGATGGCAATTGAAATCGCGCCGCGGGAAAAACTCTCAAGAAACTGGGCTAAGAATCACGTTTGAAGCAGTTTTACTCGTCACACAGAGCGACGCGAAGAGCTGCCCCTTCAGCGTTCGATCGCGTCTGATAGCGATGCAAATTATTTCGCATTCGAGCTTTTTCGAAAACTTTCGGATATCACGTACAATGCTTCGAGGAGCCACTTGCGCGACCAATTTAAAAAGTTCTGGCGGAATTAAAAGACGCAACGCCGACGGGATTATAATTAGGGTGTCGAAAACAGTAGTCCGATTCGACGAAATCCCGCCGAACTTCGAAGAAAAATGTTTGTCTCACTCCCCTGTCTCACGGACGATCACAAGTTTACAAGTACAGTTACCGTTCCGCTAACGGCCGAATCGACGGTAACGCCGCCAGAATCGAACAATCAAAACAAATCCAATTGTTCTTCAAGTCAAATGTCCCAAAAAAACGCGAGACCCGGATAAGAGCCCGGAACTTTTATCGGCAAACTACCTCCGGGTACATTCGGGTATAGGAATGTCTTGCCGACGTTTATGGTTCCATTTATTCCTTTCCGCTCGAGAGGAACTTTGCGGGATAGCTTCGTTCGATGGGAACCGCCGAACAGTCAAGGTCGACCCGTAAGTATTTCTGACGGCGCTTTTAATAAAGCCACCAAATGGCGACGACAAATTAGCCTGCATGTCAAGTGCATTTAATACCAGCAAAACTATAACTCGGCTCTAACGTAACTGTGTCGCGCGCTAGAACGCAGAACAGCTGTGTGCCTAAGCATCATTAGCTTTCCGGGTAATGCAGCTATTACCGTGTTGTGGGGTTGACAATTACATTGTCTACCGCAAGAGCGAATGTTCTCCGTCCGTATATTACGACCTTTTAATTGTCTAGATTAAACAAGCTTTGTCTAATCCAGGCAATCCTTCTTCCCGATGTGCCAGAACGATTCTTCGTCGGAAGATGTATCGCCGAAACATACGTCCACGACGCAAGTAACTGGTCAATGAAAAGCTCAGATTACTGCAGTTTAACGGCTTTCGTGCTATTCAATTATGGAAGTGTTATATATAAATGTTGAGAGACGATCCAGTTGATGTACTGCAATTTGTCGAATTGCTTTCTTTTAATAAGTCTAAGTGGCGAGTACGGGAGCTCGGGGTATGCGAAGATCGAGTGGACATAGTTGAAAGGTTGCATTTAACGATGGATAATAACAATTAAACATTTTTGCGCAGGTATTTCAACTATAATTTTTATTAGGTGTATTAGTTTCTTCAAAGCAATATAGAGACTGATGTTAATCTAGATTGTTCAGCTGGTACTTTTATAGTTACAAACAATTTGAAACAGCGTACAAAGAAACTTATAGATTCAACTATTAATTTACTAATAAGGTTATCGAATTAGACCTCCAAGAAAGTATTAGTATATTTCGCAACTAAGGCGGGAAATAGGCGATTCCCGACGAGTGTATTGTAGCACGAGGCAAAGCCGAGTGTTTCTAGAAACGAGTCAGGAATCGCCTTTCCCGCCGTGTTGTGTATGATATTTTTCACAACAAATGTACGGGAAACTCAATTTCCCTCCCTGAAAAGTAGGAGGGAATTGTCCATTCCCCTACCCGTTTTTTAGGGTGGGAATTGAGTTTCCCATGCACGTGTGGTGAAAAAATATTTCACATACAGATAAATTGATCTAAGTATCAACATTTAGTTACTGGCTAAAAACTGAACCCGAGCGAAATTGCACCCTTCACTGACAAATATTTAACGATTAACATTTTATTTGGACGAGTATGCAATGCCCAAAAATCCAATGAAAGCATCTGAAAGACGATTGTCTTTGAGGAATGTGGTTGAGTAAAAGCAGTGACCCCGACGTGATACACGTACACTTCCATTTGCCAGATCATTGGAGCCGCTGTAAAACAACACATCAGCATCAAGCATGTAAGAGTCGAACTGCAGATTGCCACTTCATCTTCTCGTCCAGACGGACCGCCCGACCGAACGAACGTCGAATTTTTCGTGGACTCAAGAGCGAGTAGCGGTTGTCCCGAGCTGAAGGCAATTTGTAATGCTGAAAACTAAAGCCCGGAGCAAAGTGCGACGTAACGTGAAACGTCGTAGACCAAGAAGCAAGGGGTTTCAGGAAGGCTGGGCGGGACACCCTAACTACCCCGGGCGTACGCAGTATTATTCGTGTATCGGGGGCGAGAATGTATTTACACATGGAATGACGCTTGGAGAAGAGCCAACCTGTTAGGTTAACTAGCTCATCCCGAAAATCCGAAATTAGGATGGACGAAGGGATTTCTTTGCTGTTCAGAAACAGATGCGAAGGAACTCAATTATCTTTAGTCGGATGTTTAATGAAAACGTGGGGTCGGACTCTGAAATTGTGATCCAAATGACGTCTCTGACGAGATTACACGAGTACCCAGAATCGATTTAATTTTTGTTCTCGTAGGTAACATGATTTGTGTTACAGTTATTTGTGTTATAGTTATGATTGTCCATAAATGGCTTTATGATTCTCCGGTAAGAAGATTTTACAAGCGTGAAGTTGCAGGTCTTAATTCTGTCAAGCTTTCTAATAATTCTGTGGAAATAACTTTTCTGAAAATGTCTTTGAAGAAAATTAGGTTGACAAAAAATATCTGTGCCTTCATTGATTGAAAACTCACATGATGATATTTCATTAAATTGTATTACGAAACAATCAAGTTGCATTTTTAACATATACATCAGCAATACCCTTCATCTGCCGATATAATCAATCGGAATGGTATTAAGTTTCTACTTCATAATGTTCTGCGAATAATTTACAATAATACGTATGCGGTATTAATATTCGACATAAACGATAATAATAGAGAATATATTAAAAAGCATTTATTTCCTTGTACCGCAACAAAATAGCGACAAAACTAAAATTTAAGGATCAATATTTTACTAAATTAACGCTACCATACTAACGATACTGTACTAATAAATGTATAAAAAACAAATCTGCATACTTTTACATCAATATTTATATAACACCGAGCAAACCTAATCCTTTTTATTCGCGCTCAATACTACATATCTTTAATTCCCACCAATTTCAATTAACTTGCAAAAATGGAATCGAACTTGCCCGTAAAAAATGATTAAGCATTTTTTACGGCAATTAGTATCAAATAACAAATAAAAAATCGCCGAGTATGATAAGCGCGCGCAAAATTATATTCATTATATCCTTTGGCGGATCTATCTGCGTGTGGGAGTACACGTAAATAGCGTGCAAGTGTAAACGAAACGTTTTAAGCTGACGCCGATAAAGACAAATTTATATTTCGAATGAATGGAAAGTGCCGGCACTACGCGTTTTCGCAGTCTTTTCAAATCCCCCGGCGCGGGTGCTCGAACTTCAGAGGAGCCTTGAGAACACTCGTTCGAAAGAACATACTAACTCAATACACGTGTTTGCGCCATAATTCGGTTCCGTCCAAAGCAATCGACATTTTTTTTGCTTTTTCCCGCGATTTGTTTGCAGCGCGAAAACGATTCTGGCAAACACGGTCAATGGCGTTACGACGTAGAGATTCGTATTAAATGGATATTTCATTAATCGTGCGCGTGATTATACAAAGAAAGCCATTTCGGCGGTTATTCAAAAAACTCGTGTGCGCCGCGCGCATCGAGTGCGTCTGAACATTTTTGCTCTTTGATGTTGCGATCGTCAACTTGTTTGTGTATTCATACTAATTTTTCTATTTCATCCGAAATTTCCGACTAAATATAGTACATGCATATTAAATGAATTGCTAAATATGTATGCGCTTGAGAATGTATTGCCGACTTTGTTAGTTCGGGCGATAAAAAATAGCTGGAAAATTTAACTGGAATTTATAAGCGGTATTCGGGGCAGACAGGGTGAAATTTTATTCCATAGCAGCGTGTATATCGAGAACTTGCAATATTCACGATATTCCGATTATAATCTTCAAATAATGACACATAACTGCTCATCTGCAGAAAATTATCCGCGAATCTGCCACTTGGACTAAAGATCTCGAATGAATCGTTCATAAATGATGGCATTAGGATAACGATTTAGCTATTTTAACGTCGTTGACTCGACGGTTTCAGATAAAATGAAATGGCGATGTTTCATTTACAGCTGAGGAATTAAAATAGTCAGGCCTCGCAACTGCGACCATTTTTCGTCTGTAAAACGAGCTACAATTAGTAGACCCATTCAAAGTGCCCAAAATTCATCAATTACCGTGAAAAAACACTTGACCCGAACCACACTCGTCGATCAATTGCCTGCGAATCGATTTTGTGGAAAAGCGAAACTGACGCAACTGCGAAATATTTTGAATAAACCGAGCTGATAATAGATGAATGCGTTTGCCTGCATAGATTATACAAGAAATAATGAAATGATGAGCGACACAGTTGTAGCGGTTGATCGGCTTGAGCAGAAAGCTTTTTCGGCGGGTACTTTCCGATTATGGTTCAATAAGCAAACTAGATCAACGAAAAAATTGAATGTACTGCGTGTGTGTCCGTTCTCACTCACTCTCGCTTAGCCTCTCTTTTTCTATCTGCCCCCAGTCATGCCTTGAGCGCTCCACCATTGCAATAAAAGCCGTCGAGTGTTTGCTCTTTCGAGAAGAGGTGTACCGTACATTATATTGTTGCGCAAAAGACTTTCAAAGTATATCGGCGAAGGAGCTCGATGATTTTAAATAATATCGTGCAATATCGTCCAAGACTGTTGTATTGATCAAGCAAGTACAGCCGAGTAACGAAGTTACTGGCGCGAGCGTTACAGGCTTCAACAGCTTGCACGTTTTTTGACGCTTTACACGATGATTTTTTGTCAAAGCTCGCTCGGAGACGATTCGCGTCCATTTATGATCCAGCGCGCATCCATCTAACGTCCAAGCGCGAGTAGATGGCAGGAATTTATCGTACAAGCGGGTCGTGAACAGTCGAAAAAAAGTGGCGCAAAAAGAGCGGGAAGGCAATTAAAAATATTTGACTGAACGGTCAATTCAGTGGGGTAATGAAGAGAAGTTAACAATGCAACAAGTCAACAAGAAGGAGAGGCGATTTCTCTGCCTGGCTGCAAACTCGTGGAAATCAATCGGGGGAACGTTCCTCTGGGATAACGCGAGCAGCGAGAGGGAGGAAGTTGGAAAGAAAGATGAAGTAGCGAAGTGGTCAAGTGGTTGGTACTAGGTGGATGATGAATAGAATAGAGTGGCTTGGATTTATATCTCATGCTTCGTTAAAAATAGTTCCAAAAATGTTTGTTAGGTGAGAAGTATATTTTGGCGATGTTCCACAACATTCTAATAAAAATTTCTGTATTTTTGAAAATATTCTATCGAAATTTTACCAGTCTTAAAGAATAACTTTGTTGCCGATCGGGATACAAAGTTATTCTTGAGTCCTGAGAGCGTGTCAAGATCACTAGCGGGACTTGGGAACAATAAACAAGTCAGTTTCTCGTTTGACGGTATATCTTTAATTCTGAACGTCACATATATTCGGATAAACAATTTCTTAGAAGTGCGCATTAATACCAAATTACATCGGTATTATGCCTTTGTCATCGGTTACATCGGTATTATGTTTAAAGGGAAAAACTCCTCTTTAAATAAACTATGACAGCATTCAGATAACGGTTACTCAGTGACAGGATTCAGTGGGTGTTAGAACGGTTTCTTCACTGGATATGGTCGAATGGAGATAATAAGGGGATTCCAGCGTCAGGCGAAAGTCCGACGGATTTCAGAGCCTGTCCTCATCCGTGAAGCCCCTACCGAACCATCACCGGCCAAGTCTATTGGAACTTCACGGGTTCCAATAAAACGGCCACTGCCGAGCTGCCACCAACCTTGGCTATGCAGAGGGCACCTCAGTGGGCATTACGCCCGAATTCATCGCGATAGTGGAGGGGATCGGGGCGAATAAGTGGGAAGCGCGCGGTCCGGTATATTCCCGCGTAGAAAAAACAAATCT
>JABFPB010003838.1:0-16140 GCA_022817645.1 Ceratoteleas bidentatus | reverse complement strand
TGATTAACCCCTTTTTTACCCGACACTTTTTACCCCCCCCCTTACCCCGACCTTACCCTCCTCACCTCCTCCCCCTCGAAGCAACCCATATTATCGATTGATTGTAGAGCAAATATATATGATTGAATCATCGTCGCCAGGACTAACTTTTTAGCCCCACTTTTTACCTACCCCCCTTTTTACCTTATTTTGTATCCTATTTTTTATCCACCCTTTTTTAGCTCCTTCCCCCCCTTAAGATTTAAGATTTAAGACTTAAGACGTGAGACGTGAGACGTAAGACGTCAGATGTAAGACGTAATACGTAAGACTTAAGACTTAACACTTAAGTGTGAAGACTGAAGACTGAAGGCTGAAGGCTGAAGGCTGAAAGCTGAAAGCTAAAGGCTGAAGGCTAAAGGCGGAAGGCTGAAGGCTGAAGGCTGAAGACTTAAGACTTAAGACTTAAGAAAGACTTAAGACTTAAGCGGACATGAATACGAAGAAGAAGACGGACGTTTCAGTAAAAACATCAATTTTGAACGTCCATAACTTTGCAACCAATGGACCAAGTTTTGTGCGGCCAACACAATGACGGTGTCCAATTTTTGTTTTTTTGTTATTGTTTCGGAGGCTAGAGTGGTGCAAAAATAGCCATTTGTTCACTCTGCATACTGTCGTGCCTCCGGCCAAGTTGTTTTTCCTTGGCCGGGGACATTACCTTGTCCCCTGATATGTTTTGGAAGCACGTTTGTAAAATAGTTAACTGCATGGGGGTTTTGAAGCAAGCGAAAAATTTTCTTTTACGAGAAAGTTTGTTTTCGGGGGCGAGTTTTGTGGTGGTAAGATTTTGGGAGTAGAGATTTTAACATAGTGGTTTTGGGGGTAGATTATATATCCTCTTTTATCTATAATATTAAAATTTTATTTTTGGGGGCAAGCTTGTCAAATATTTAACTTTTTGGGGTGTATGGTACCCGAAAAGTAACGTGTGGGGTGAAAGCTAATTTGTGGCGTGATTATGGGGTAGATTTTGTAGGGGTTGAGTGTAAGAGTTTTTGGGGATACGTATTTTTAGGGGATACAATAGAACGTTTATAATTTTACCTTTCAACTCTGTACAGAATTATAGGAAACAATTGAAGATGGATCGACGCGACAAAAATGACATCCATCTCACGCACATATTGAGTGTTTACATAATATTCGGCTGCTACTAAGATTAGACATGAAATGGAAACATATTTTAAATGTGTGATGATACAAAAATTCTTTATCTTGAATCTTGAAAATCTAACTTTTTAGATTTGGTTGGTAAAATCTATGTTTTAGGGTACGCAAATAATATTTGTTAGTTTCATTGTGCGTAGAATATTCACATTATATCACAATACTTAATATTTCCACCCTAACATTGATATATTAAAATAATTAAGTTCCGCTTCATTACTAAAATTTCGCACTGTGCGCCCATTCTAAAACATTCACAAACAAATGTATTATGCAGCAATATTCCCGTCTCCTTATATTGCGCAATCGTATTCTGTAGCAAATAAAGCCTGCATCCAAAGTTAAGCAATATTACGGTCAACGCACAACAGTGTCATGTCTGGATGATTCGGTAGAAAAGTTATTGAAGTGGCATCATAAATTCCAGATGAATACTCGATATACAGCGCCGCCGCTTTTGTCGTATCGATATGGGAGGATTCTGTGTCAAACTTTGACAGAGGTATCACATATCACTAACACGGCCTCTTCTCCTTCTATTTTACTGCAACTTCGTTATTGATCAGTTATGAATTTTCTGTCATATTTTCCAGCTTTTTCCTTTAGGCTTTCAGTTAGCGTCGCCAGTTTTTGCGCTGATGTGTGTGTTTTATGATAGTTTTTCCGGAGCGCCTCGAAAAATGCACGATGATTTCGTTACGCCAGGGATACAATCACACTCCATATCCTTGCTAATATCTGATGGAGTTGGCTTTCAGCCATTGCGCTCTTGCTAGGTGCATATACGGACGCTGGACTCGTCTTCGCGCGTGTATAATAGCTTTTCTCAAGAATCACGTCGGCGTATGCGTTCGCTTATCGCGTTAAACCGATCCGCCAATAAGCGGGTTCTTTCCAGTTAGCTAACGCACTCCCAAGGATGTTTACCTTTCGTGCGAGAACATTTCGTGAAAAGTTCGACGCCAAATTTATTACCTGCTTTAGGTGAAATCTAAGGTGCCTACTGGAGGAAGAACCACGATTGCCATTTTGAGAATATGAAATGTTCGGCTGTATTTTCGCAACCAAGATACGTCGCTACAATACATCGCAACCAAGATACAAGTTGGATTCAAGCGAACTTCACTCGAGGCCCCGGCAGAAAAAGGGATCGACGTAAATCAACGTGATTGAAAATAATTTTATCGATTTGTCAGAATCTGGGAAATGGGATCTGGCGGACAGGGTGAAAAAATAATAAGTTATACACCTAGTTTTAAAATAAGTTTTTATAATGTAAATATACTGATATCTGAATCAAATATAATAAGATATAAAAATAAACTTAATGAAAATTATTCGTATTATAAATAAATGATTTAATTAAAAATATTCTTTCTCCTCTATATTTACAATTGTTTGAGGTTTAAGCCAAATAGAGGAACAAAGCCGGTACTGCGACACATTACATGATTCTGAATCGGGGAAACCAAAGCCGCTTCTGGGTCCGAGTGTGATTTAGAAAGGCAGTAAATATTTTTAGGCTGTCAGTCTTTCTCGGACTAACTTTTAACGCAGGCAATATTATCTATAGGAGATATCGTCACTCGGAAAACACAGTCCCCTTGAAAATCATGTGAAATTCGTCATCACTCATGTTAATACACTCACTATCACTAGGAAACTTAAAATTAAATGTTTTTCACAGATGTGGTAAAGACGCCGACAGATTGGATTGAAAAGCCTTGAAAATCTCGCAGACACGTTTTGTTAATGTAATCCATTCCCCAAAGTAAATCATTCACATTTGATCTCAGCAAAGTCTTTTTCTTTAACATAAAATTGGGAGATCAGAAAAATGTGAGGCAATTTATGACTAATTATATTTAGATATACATGGAGTTGCATGATTTTTGGACTAGAAAACACAAAAAGTGTGTGGTAGGGCAGCTTCAAATCACTTAAATACATAGAAGAAAAATGAAAATCTTCAGTGAGACGAACAATCTAACCAAGATGAATACACTGATGTAATTTTGTCTTTGTTGGTAAATGTGCTGATATCTTCTTCAGAACCGCTAAAACGCGAAGCGAAAAATAAAAAAAACGCGAAGCGACCGCCAAAATCGCTCGCAGAGCGATTTTAGCCGCTAAAATCGCTAAAATCGTTCGTAGAGCGATTTTAACGGTCTGCGATTTGATTACGCTAAAAAGATGTTGTGAAATGTGCAAGGCGTTAGGTTGCCGCGAAATTATAAGTGTTTTGGAAATTTCAATAAGTGCTAAATCAGGGATAAGTGCTAAGTCAGGATAAGTGCTACATCAGAGATAAGATAATGCACACCTGCAGAAGTTGAAGGTAAAAGAGCATTAAATTAAATTTATTTTAATTCATGAAATTAATTGTTAAATCTTAAATTCATTCATAAATTAATGTATCACAATATGTATGCTTTGTTTTATTATGTTCAGTAAAATGTGTAATTTAAATTTATTTATTAGAAAATAACATTTTTTGAAATCATTTGGTTTAATAATAAACTTTTGGAATGTCAACATGTTTAACAATTAATATGTCGATTCATATTTTTCAGAAAAGAGACTCCGCATTAGAAACTTAAGAAAAGGAGAAATGAGGAGAGACAGCAGCAAACAGAGCTGGAGAAATTAAAAAAATACATAGAACTGGAGCAACTGGAACTAGAAAAGGAGCAGAAATTGGAGGAGAAAAAATTGCAAAAACAACAAAAGTTGGAACAGCAGAAATTGAAAGGAAACTGAAGAGGGAACAATCGAAACGTGAGAAAGAAGGAAAAACAGAAGCTGCAGTTGAAGAAAAAAGGAAAAACTTCACACGGTGTAGTTTCAGAAAGACCTGCCGATTCTTGAAGGTCTCGCAATTTCTCGGCAAAGGAATGTACGTTTTCGTAGGTTTTGCTGATGCTTCGACTAAATTCGCGGCGCTCGTTTAAGCTCGCGTCATCTTAGTTTCAGGCGAGGTCTACATCTCTCGTTTAATGACAAACTATAAGGTGGCGCCACTAAAGTGTACAAACTTTCCTCGACTCGACTTTTCCGCAGCTGTACTCTTATCTCGACTACTGTCCCTCTCGAATGCTACATGGACTCCAGCGTTGTGCTGGCTTGGCTGGCCAAACAATCATCCCATGTGAAGAAGACCTTTGTTGCCAACCAGATCGCGGAGATTCACTCCAATTTACCATGGCGTCACGTTGTCAGCGAGGAAAATCCGGCTGACCTAGAATCCAAAGTTATTCGCGAACGGGATCTGGTCTCGTCGGAGCTGTGGTGGCATGGCCCCCCTTGGCTGCTTGAGCGTGAGATCTCTTCGCCCCAAACTCATGTAGCGGCAGACATTGAGTTGGAGCAAAAGGGCTCGGCCTGTCGTCGCACACATTTTAGAAAATAGTATATTATCTTTTGTTACAAAGTTTTCGTCTTGGCCGAGACTGTTGCGCGTAATCGTTTGGATGTTACGATGGCGTCCCGCGAGTTGTGTCGCTTGTGCTATGCCATCGATTTAAACAGAGGAAATCGATTCCGCCTGCAATCGTATTGTCGCGTTGGTCCAAGCACAACAGTTCTTGCAGTAAATTGCCATGCCTCGCTCTCGACGACCATTGCCTCGTTCCAGTCCTCTTGTCGCGTTGAATCCTTTCCTGGACGGCATGGCCTCTTGCACGTAGTTACACGTTCCGATTGTTCAAACGTACCTGAACCATCGCGCAATCCCCTTCTATTGCGATCGTTTCAAATTTCCACGAGGGATAATTTTAACAGTGTACTTCGATTACTCGAGATTTCATTGTAACAAATCAACGGATCTCATTTGTTCGATCAAAAAGTGAACTAATTATAATCAAAATATGATCACAAAATAACGTGGCAATCATCAAATGAAGAATAATGAGCCATCAATTTCAGAATCAAATACTGACGTTGCAATGATCAAACAATGGTCAGTTAGCGTTCAAAATTAATGTGTTACAAACATGATCGCCTTTTGATATTGCATTGATCAAACTAAGATCAAGGATTTATTAAATTATTGTCACAAGAAAAAGGTCGCATTGACCTAACATATTTTTGTGATCAAAATCTAAGAGAGAGAGAGAGAGAGAGAGAGAGAGAGAGAGATCTCACTCGTTTCTTGTCAAGAAACGAGTGAGATATCCGAAATTTCCACCCTAGTACTGTAATGTACTATTGTAAACTTTCGATTTGCGTAAATTCATATTTCCATCTTAACAGGGGTGGGGAATCGCTATTCTCGCCACGTACATCAAAACAATAATTTTCACGCCTCTGCGCCGAAAATATGTTAACCTTTTCGATATGTTAACCTCTTTCTAAACAGAGGTTTACATATCGAAAGTCGCTTTTGATCCGCATTAGGCAATTGGCGATCCTCCCATCTCGGTTTGAATATTGCCTTTTTTCGGCTCACACGGCGTGAAAAGTATCGTATGCGACATGGGCAGAAAGTTTTTGATCCCGGACGAGATTTTTCAGTCCTCGGCTTCGCTTTGGGATAAAATTATACTCGCCGGGAATAAACTTCCGGCCTTTGTTGCATAATATACTATACGCCTGGTCCCTTCCTTTGAAATGCTCGGTCATGCCACCTGTCGTCGGCAACAATTGACTGATGGAATGTTTATTTTTGGTTAAAACAACTGCAGTAGTTTGTTTACTGAAATCAAGGTAGCTTAGACGAGCAGATTCTGAATTGTTGTTTACTTTTTACGCAGTCATATTCCCTAGTAGAAATTCATTCCGGGCTGCTGCGGGGCCCCGGCCAGGTCATTTCGGGCCCCATCGTCGATTCCGGATCAGAGCCAGATTGATCATGTAATGCATCTTTCGGCCGGGCAGTGAATTCTGGCCCTGGCCGGGAAACTGCCGGGGCCCGAAGAGGGAACCCGACCGGGCCCCTGAATGGAAACCCGACCGGGCCCCGGAATGGAAACCCGACTGGGCCCCGGTATGGAAACTCGACCGGGCCCCGGAATAGAAACATGACCGGGCACAACCGGAATGGAAACCCGATTATCCGGCTTCCGCGTGGAGCCCTTATCCGGCTTCCGCGTCGGAGCCCGAGAATGCCCAACAATTTTTTCGGGTTTATATTCCGGGGCGCGGTCGGGCTTCCATTCCAGGGCCTTGTCGGTTTTCCATTCCAGGGCTTGGTCGGTTTTCCATTCCGGGGCCTGGTCGGTTTTTCATTTCGGGGCCCAGTCGGGTTTCCATTCCGGGGCCCGAATTCGGGGCCCCGTTTGGGGCACTATCGCGGAAACCCGGCCGGAGCCCGGCATGGTTTCCACGCTCGCGCCCGATTCGGGCGCTGTCGCGGAAACCCGGTCGGGGCCCGACAGTGTTTTCACGCTCGCGCCCGATTCGGGCGCTATCGCGGAAACCCGGCCGGGGCCCGGCAGGGTTTCCACCCTCGCGCACAATTCGGGCGCTGTTGCGGAAACCCGGTCGGGGCCCGACAGGGTTTTCACGCTCGCGCCCGATTCGGGCGCTGTCGCGGAAACCCGGCCGGGGCCCGGTCGGGGTTCCGCGCTCGTGCCCTGTTCTAGCTTCCACGCGAGCCACGGATTTGCCTCTGGATGGGCGCCCCCAAATCGGGCTTCCCTTCGGGGCCCCGACCAATTACAGGGGCTGCACGGACAAATTTCTAATAGGGTTTCGATATTCTTGTCTTTTATCTCATTTCTCAGTCAACAACTTATTATTTCTGCCACGGCGGCCCTTTTTCATGGCGTTGAAATCGCTACGGACCAGGCGTATTTAACTTCGGATAACCAATATTGCAGTCAAACAACACGTTCCTTTTAGATAAATGAGTTCATGTTTATTCAGGTTATATTACGGCTAGTGGCGCGGCTGAATGAAACCGGATCAGTTGCCGTGACGCGACCGAATGTCGGACATCCTCAAGATGTGTTAACTCCTGAGAAGGAAGAAGAAATAATTCAAGTCCTGCAGATGGATACCTCGACAGGACTTCGACCCCTGAGCCGTCGTTGTAACGTAAGTTACACGACGGCCAGGAAAGCCGTAAAAAGAAATCGATACCATGCGTATCATTATCAAAAGGTGCAGGACTTGAATAACGCCGACTATCAGAGGCGACTCAACTTTAGCCGATGGGCAGTTGAGCGACATACAGAAAATCGTCAATTTTTTAAAAAAGTTTTATGGACGGACGAGTGTAAATTCACCAACACAGGAGTGTGTAATCAGCGGAATTTACACCAGTACGCCCAAGAAAACCCACATTTGCTACGACGACATCACTTTCAAGTATATTTTCTTGCTGAAACTATATTTCACAGTTATACATATCCGCCATTACTGTCGAAATTGTTCAAATATTGAGTATTTCTGCGTACGCATTTTGACCCCATATTTGTCTAATACGTTTGATTAATAATGGATTCTATATTGATAAATCACATTGGACAAATATGAGACCAAAATGCGGACGTAGAAACACTCAGTAATTGAGGAATTTCAAAATTAATGGCTGTTATGTTTTAACCCTCAACTACACGATTTCAGAACGAATCTTGACGTAGTTACATTACGTCAAGATTCAAGATTTCGCACTTAATGTGATATCGGACAGGAGGAGCAAGTTTAACTTGATGGTTTGGACCAATACGCGCTGTTTTGTTTAAAAAATTATGGTTATCAAATATTGATTTGCTGAGCAAAGAGAGATTCTGTAAAAATCCGCGTGTTTAGAAACAACTGTCAACTATTCTCAATCCCAAGTAGAAATCTAGCCGGGGCTGCCCGGTAAACCACTGGGCCCCGGTCGGGCAGTGTGGGGTCAGTCCAGGTCGGGCATGCCATACGAAAGCCCCAACCTGGCTTGCCATGTGAAAACCCGCCTGGGCCCCGGCCTGGTTCTCACCGGGCAGACCCGGCCGGGCGTACCATGCGAAAACCTAACTGGGCCCCGACTGGATACTTGCCGGCCAGCTCCGGCCGGGCGGGCCATGCGAAAAATTCACGAGGCCCCAACCGGGTTCTCACCGGGCAGCCCCGGCCTGGCTGCCTTGCGAAAACCCGCCTGGGCCCGGCCAGGTTCTCAACGGGCTGCCCCGGCCGGGCTCTCACCGGGCAGCTCCGGCCGGGCGTGCTAGTAAAAACTTCACCGGGCCCCGGCCGGGTTCTCACCGGGCCCTGGCCGGGTTCTCACCGGGCCCCGGCCGGGTTCTCACCGGGCAGCTCCGGCCGGGTGTGCCATGTGAAAACTTCAAGGGGCCCCAGACGGATTCTCACCGGGCACCCCCAGCCAGGCATACCATGCGAAAACTTAACTGGGCCCCGACCAAATTCTCACAGGGCAGCCCCAGCCCGGCTGCCTTGCAAAAACCCGCCTTGGCCCTGCCGGGTTCTCACCGGGCATCCCCGGCGTGGCTGCTTTGCGAAAACTTCACTGGGCCGCGACCGGATACTTGCCAGCCAGCCCCGGCCGGACGGGCCATGCGAAGTCCCGCCTGGGCCCCGGCGGGATTCTCACCGGGCAGCCCCCGCCTGGCTGCCATGCGAAAACTTCACGGGGCCCCAACCGGGATCTCACCGGGCAGCCCCGGCGTAGCTGCCTTGCGAAAACCCGTGTGGGCCCTGGCCGGGTTCCCACCGGGCAGCCCCGGCCGGGTGTGCCATGTGAAAACTTCACTGGGCCCCAGGCGGGTTCTTACCGGGCAGACCCGGCCGGGTGTGCCATGTGAAAACTTCACTAGGCCCCAGGCGGGTTCTCACCGGGCACCCCCAGCCGGGCGTACCATGCGAAAACCTAACTGGGCTCCGACCAAGTTCTCACAGGGCAGCCCTGGCCTGGCTGCCTTGCGAAAACTTCACTGGGCCCCGACCGGATACTTGCCGACCAGCCCCGGCCGGGCGGGCCATGCGAAGACCCGCCTGGGCCCCGGCGGGATTCTCACCGGGCACCCTCGGCCTGGATGCCTTGCGAAAACTTCACTGGGCCCCAACCGGGTTCTCACCGGGCAGCCCCGGCCTAGCCGTCTTGCGAAAACCCGACTGGGCGCCGGCCAGTTTTCACCGGGCAGCCCCGGCCGGGCTCTCACCGGGCAGCTCCGGCCGGGCGTGCTAGTGAAAACTTTACCGGGCCCCGGCCGGGTTCTCACCGGGCAGCCCCGATTTGGCTGCCGGCGAAAACCCGCCTGGGCCCCGGCCGGGTTCTCGCCGGGCAGCCCCGGCCTGGCTGCCTTGCGAAAACTTCGCTGGGTCCCGACCACATATTTGCCGGCCAGCCCCGGCCGGGCGGGCCATGCGAAGTCCCGCCTGGGCCCCGGCGGGATTCTCACCGGGCAGCCCTGGCCTGGCTGCCTTACGAAAACTTCAATGGACCCCGACCGGATACTTGCCGGTCAGCTCCGGCCGGGCGGGCCATGCGAAAACTTCACGGGGCTCCAACCGGGTTCTCACCGGGCAGCCCCGGCCGGGCTCTCACCGGGCAGCCCCGGCCGGGCTCTCACCAGGTAGCTCCGGCCGGGCGTGCTAGTAAAAACTTCACCGGACCCCGGCCGGGTTCTCACCGGGTAGCCCCGATCTCGCTGCCGGGCGAAAACCTGACTGGGCCCCGACCGGGTACTCACCGGGCAGGCCCGGGTGGGCGTGCCTAGTGAAAACTTCACTGGGCACTGGGTTCATAGTATACTTGTAAGTGGCGAAGTATATATCGGCGGAATATATATGACAGCTCGGGGACAAGTCGGCAGTGTACGCGCAGCTCGGATCTGGAGACAAGGGTTCTCGGAGTCTTTTTTTCAGCAGTTTTTCAGGAGTTTAACAGATTTGCTCATTAATACAAATAATGGAAATTAGTTTAAAATGAAAAGAAAACCCATGAATACCCCATGAAAACCCATGAATAACATCCATGAATAAACAAATTAATATTAAAAAATATAATATATTTTTAATCAAGGGAGTAAAATGGAGTTTTACTCCCCGAGGTTACAACGATATTTTTGGTTACACATGCAAGTAGAGGTCGAGTTTTATTCCCTGAAATTGCGGGAGAAAAACTAAACTTTACTCCCTAGTTAGTAAAACTCTCTCCGTGGGAGTAAAGCGCATCTTTACTCCCGAGGGGGTAAACGTTACCGCCGCGTTTTGGCGGCGGTACGAATTTATTCGTAAACTGAATGCTTTTACGAAATATTCGTAGTTTCCGCTAATTTATCGTAGTATTTTACAACTGTTTTTATTTTAGGACTGTTTTACGATTAATTAATTAGTAAAAATGCATTTTCGTAATGAACTTGCTTATCGCATTCGACATGACCTTGACGTTGGTACATCCATTATTTCCCCATATACTAATTTATCTTCATATAAAATGTTTATACATTCCACGAAAGTTCAGGTTCTTTCTTCGACTTGATCAAAGTTTTCATTCCCTTGAGCAAAGTAGTTCATAAACTGGACAAAATTATGGAGCAATTTTCATTTTAAAACTACTTGAATGACCCAAGTTGATAAAACTGAAATATAAAACCGTATACTCTTTAATAAAAACGTCCCCTTACTGCGGATAAATTTAATTACAATTGTAGCTGAGGGTTGACCATAATTAATAATTTACAGTAAAGCTTATGTAATGTGTGATTCTTGTAGACGCGTTGGACTGTGAACTATTGGGCGGGTATATTAGGAGACGTCCTAATTGGGCCCATTGAAATCCCGGAAAATATGGATGGGGAGGCGTTTTTAAATTTCCTCCAAAATGATTTGCCAGGCCTGTTGGAAGATATACCTCTGCACATCAGAAGGGATATGTGGATCCAATTAGATGGAGCGCCCATCCATTACTACATTCCCGTACGTCAGTGCCTGGACGAAACATTTCCCAACAAATGGATCGGACGCGGTGCACAGATTGAATGGCCAGCGAGATCGCCAGACTTCAACCCGTTGGACTTTTTCCTTTGGGGCTATATCAAGGAAAAGGTATATAATAGACCCGTTCAGAATGCGGCCGAGGTAAGGGAGCGGATAGTCGAGGCGGCAGCAACAATAACCCCACAAATGTTACAAAAATTAGTGGGGAATTTTATGAAGAGGATGCGTTGTTGCATTCGCCAAGGCGGGCAATATGTTGAGCAGCTAATGAATTAAAAAGGTAATGCAATTCCGAAAATATTTTTGGGGATATAAGGCCCGCACAGAAAAAAAATTCCTATGTTTTGGTCTAAATAACTTGAAATACACTGGAGAAACGATTTTTGAAAAGATCCGAGATGTGCACATTATGTACTTGTGGGTTAAACTTAGTCGAAGACCGCCATGGTCAACATCTCAAACTTTTCGGAATGGTATATCAACATGATTCGACTTGTATTTCATAGGAAATTGTTTTCCGTGGAAAGTACACTGAGGAAACGAGTTCGTAAAAGCTGCGACATATATCGCAAAATTTACGATGTAAATCGTAAAAGTTACGATAGAAATTCGTACGTCAGTACGAATTTCTATACTATATTCATACTGTACTTCGAATTCAATCCGCAGTATAGTACAATAAGTACAAAGTGTCGCTTTCAAATTTGCTCTTGGAGCGGAATTGGAGGGACTGGATATAATCAGTAGACCATCGCGCCCAGAACTGATCTAACATCTGACTCACAGCTCGCCATCGCGAGAGGCGCGAAGTAGCAGTGTTGATGAAAGACCGCTTTGGCAACGCGACGATCAGACCACCAATCAAAAAGTTTGCGGGTGTTAAAGGGTCGAGATCGTCCGTGTTTCGTGTAAAGGAGCGACAGGCCGAGAATTGAGGCAGGCCTCAACTTGTGCCGTAAGAGTACCGAGCTCCTCAAACGTGGGTGCGTGACCTCGAAAGATGCGTTTCAAATGGCCTTTAATACTTTTAACTCCGGCTTCCCACAAGCCGCCGAAGTGGGGAGCCGCAGGAGGGTTAAAATGCCACTCGATGATCTCATCGGCCAAGCATTGTTGAAACCGAGGATCATATATCGAGGAGTTAAAGGCCGCCCTCAACTCACGTTCTGCTCCAACGAAGCTAGTTCCGCGATCGCTGTGCATATGCGACGGACGACCTCGTCTCGCGCAAAATCGGCGAAACGCGGCGAGGAAGGAAGCAGACGTATAGTCGCTAACCACTTCAATGTGGACAGCCTATACCGCGAAACAAATAAAAATGGCAAAATAGGCCGGATTGGTCCGAATACCGCGGCCGCCAGATTTACGAACGGGGATAGGCCCGGCGTAGTCGAGACCGCAGTAGGTAAAAGGACGACAGGGACGGGTTACTCGGCAAGGAGGGAGAGAGCTCATCAACTGACGGCCAACTTCCGCTTTGATGCGAGCGCAGGGCACACATTGATTCAAAACCGAGCGAACGATCTTCCGAGCCTGAACAATCCAATATCGGGTACGTAAAGTGGCGAGAGTTAGAGCGACTCCGCCATGAAGCGCTTTAGAATGTGCATGGCTGATAAGGAGTCTCGAAATATGATGTGAGCGTAAAAGAATCGGATGTTTGGCGTCAACGGTAAGAGTAGCAAAATCTAATCGACCACCGACACGGAGCAGTCCGGTTGAATCCAAAAAGGGGTGGAGGCTAGCAATGGCGCAAACTTTGGATACCGAGCCTGATGCAGCAATACTTGCAAGCTCTGAAGAGAACTGCTGCGATTGCAGATGACGTAAAACCCGGTCAGTTGCCTCTTCTATCTCGGTTGCTGAGATTGGAACGCCTCTGGAAGAGGACCGTGCAGGTAGCCAGCGCAGAGCGATAGCAATCGCGCTGGCAACATGCTTCCACTCAGTGGCAGGGAGAAGATCGTGGATCAGGGCTACACGATTCGCAACAAATGTCTTCCATACGGAAGATTGTCGTCGGAGCCAGGCCAAGACAATAGTCGAATCCGACCAACAATGTATCGGAAAACAGGAGTACTCAGGCACCTTCATCAGAGAGGACATAGACTCAGCGAGAAGCGCCGCAGCACATAGTTCCAGCCGAGGAGTTGACGTTTTGCTCAAGGGCGCGACTCGAGTCTTGCTAAGGAGCAATGACGTTTGACAAGTGACATCGTAATGGACAGCACGAGGAAAGATTACGGCCGCATAAGCATAGTCGGACGCATCAGCGAAACCATGCAGCTGAAAGCCGAGCATATCAGCGCCGATACCAATCCACCGTGGAATAGAAAGGTCGTTCAAAACTGTGAGATCGTTATAAAAAGTGATCCATTGATCCTCGAGATCCTTGGACAGCTCTTGATCCCATGTAAGATCCAACCTCCAAAGATGCTGCATGAACACCTTGGCGCGTATCACGACAGGGCTCAACCATCCAAGTGGATCATATAGACGCGCTATAGCGGAAAGAACAATTCGTTTGGAGAGTACATTGAAGCCCAAGGGCCTAACAAAGGGTTTATACGAATCGGAAAATGGCACCCATTTCAATCCCAACAACTTTACTGAATCATCAGGCTGCACAACATGCTCTATGGCAAGGCCATGATTATCACCTGAGATATTAGTGAGAAGGTCAAGTGCGTTGCTGGCCCACTGACGAGGTTCGAAACCTCCGGCATGGAGAAGCTGGATGACCTGGTCGCGAGTTTGCTCAGCGAGTTTCAGGTCATCGGCACCAAATAGACAATCGTCTACGTAAAAACAGTCGCGTACCACGGGAGCAGCGAGAGGGAACCTATCGCCCTCATCGATTACCAACTGGAGTAGGACGCGCTGCGCTAAAAATGGCGCACTGGCCATTCCAAATGTCACTGTATTCAAACGGTAGCTTTGAATCGAGTCGCTGAGGTTATGACGCCAGCGTATGCGCTGGAAGTCTCGATCCCGCTCGTCTAGCAAGATTTGGCGGTACATTTTGGCAATGTCCGTAGAAAAGACGTACCGATGTATGCGCCATTTGCAGATCAACAGCGGAAGATCATTCTGTAACTTGGGGCCCACATATTGCAGATCGTTAATCTATTTGTTAGTGGAGGTAGCGGATGACGCGTTAAAAACCACACGCAATTTTGTAGTGTTACTCGACAGCTTAAACACAGCTTAAACACTGGATGATGCGGCAAATACAGACATGGCGCGGAGACAGACTCGCTGTCTGAAACCGGGCTCATATGACCGCTTTGCTCATATTGGGCAAGATAAGCCTCATAGAGACGACGATGATCAGGATGCTTTTCTAATCGCCGTTCCAGAAGGGGGGGTCCACCGATAACGGCAACCTGACAACGTAACGTCCTTCGGACGTGAATTCGTTTCTCGAAAATGCGTTTCACACTTCACATCCGACTCTGAGGCTGGCCGCCTGAGAGGAACAGACTCGATTTCCCAAAAAAGTGCCGAATCTAACTCAGCGAAACCATTCGAAAAATGTACATGAACTTGAGCTGCGGGAATGGCAGTAGTGAGATCTGTTCCTCCCGACAATACCCAACCAAAAATGGTATTCTGAGCTACAGGAGCACCGACCTCGCCACGGCGTAAGCCGTCTCTCAATGCATATGCATATAGATCAGCTCCAATAATTAGATTGATCGGGCTGGAAGAAGCAAGCTCAGGGTCAGCCAATGGGATGTCCAGTAAGTGGGGCCATTTTTCATGAGGGATATGGAATTTGGGAGTGTACGAGGTCAGAGAAGGAAGCACCAAAGCGGAAGTGGATAAAACTGACTCTTCATCGTATACCGACCGAATACTCAATTCAGCCATCTGCTTCACTTTCCCCACCGACGCTCCGCCGATTCCACACACGGAAGCGTTTATCGGAGCAGTCGGTAATTTCAGCGCGCGTACCAAGGCCGACGAAATAAGCGTATGAGTGGAGCCTTGATCTAACAAAGCTCTAGCTTTAACGCAGGAATTCGAGGGCCCGGAAACTAAAACCCAAACAGTCGCCAAAACTACCGATGAAGGACGAATCTCATTGGCGTAATAACATTCAACAGCGTCGCGGCGTTATTTTGAGAGACGGCAGGCTCAAAAGAAAATTCCGTTGACGAGCTTGCAGTTTCCGGGTCACTCGACGATCGGTGGAGACTTATATGACGTTTGTTACATGTCTTGCAATTATGTTTCGATTGGCATTGGCTGGATGAATGTCCAGTCGATAAACAATTAATACACAAGGAGTGCGCTTTAGCCACCTCAAATATACGAACCGGACTGGACTGCTTAATATCCCGCATGACGCAAGCGAATGGCTCCCCTTACAGAGGGGATACTTGGACGAAGATGCTCCGGTATGAAAAACCTAAAAGGATTTCGGTTTAGACTTAAACGCGGGCGCAGCATGACTCGACTTGACAGCGACTGCCGATGGCTTCCCGGGCTTGACACTTGGAACCGCCTCCAATGCACGAATTCTACCATTTAAAAATTTTACGACCGTGTCAAACTTCGGATAGTCATTCGCGTCAGTCAAGGTCAATTCCCACGCCTTTCGAGTTGCATGGTCAAATTTAGAGACACAAAAATACACAAGAATATCGTCCCTGTGCGCAGTTTCACAACCCAATTTTTTCAACGCCGCGGTTGAATCTTCAACAGGAGATAAGAGCGAGCGCAAAGATTCCGCAGACTCTTTTTCTAGCGCAGGAACAGAAAATAACTGGGTCAAATAGGTGGACACTAATAAGCATTTATTCGCGTAACGCGATTTCAGTGCCGCCCAAGCGGAGCGAAAATTATCGGCGGTTATAACAAAATTCCGAAAAACATTAAGAGCATCCCCGTCCAAGCACGACCGCAAGTCATGGAGTCGCTGTAAATCATCAAACGAAGCATGATTTACAATCAAAGAATTAAAATACACTGAGAAAAAAATCCCGCTTTTATTACTGGATGAACCTCCGCAAAAATAGCTGACTTCAAGTTCTGCTATTT
>JABFPB010003837.1:0-16141 GCA_022817645.1 Ceratoteleas bidentatus | reverse complement strand
AAAGAATTCATTTTGTTAGTTTGAATTCAGATTTTGGAATTGAACAGAAACGAATTCTTTCTGAAGAATTCAAAATTGCTCATTTGAAACATTAAGAAATCGCTGGAATAGAAACGAATAGAAAATAATTGAAAATAAAAATATGAATGCCGAATCTTTCCCAAAACGAATTCAATTTATATTTTTCAATTCTTTTGTATTCTTTTCTATTCATTATTTTTTGCTGGGTCCAAAACCTGGGTCCAGATTGGATCAAATGTGGATGTTTACCCGTGTTTTGAGTTCCCAAGAATTCCTAAGAAATTCCTAAAATTTCCTAAGAATCCCTAAAAAATGTCTTATGAAATCTTAGGAATTATGACCGATTTCGTAGGAATTCTTAGGAACTTCAAACAGGGGTAAGTATTTCCACGACTTGATTCCAAAATAGATCCTTACTATATCTCATTAAAATGTGTTTCTGGACCTAGGATGTGGACAACCGTCCGGGGCATATCTGGACTAAATCTGGGTATACGGCAAGTATTTTTCCAAGTACTGCGACAAATACTGACCACCACGTCACCGGCCTCTAGACCGTGGAGTCAATCTACATCTCAAATTAGGTTCAATGGGCGATTATAACCGAAAAATTCTGCTGGTCCAAGAAATATTTAAGAAATATTTAAGAAACCGCATAGAAATATTTAAGAAACCTTTATGACTTACTTTTACATCTACAGATACACCCTTGTAGAAAACAAATCTCTGAAGATCTCCGAAAAACTCTTAAAAAACTCTGAGAGTCCTAATTATACGAGATTTTCAGTTTTTCAAAATCAAAGTCCCTCAAAATGTCTGAAAAACTTTTAAAAAAACTCCGAAAAAGTCTGACATGAAAATACACTTAATTAAAACTCTGAAAAACTCCTCAAAATCCCCCAAAATCTCTGAAAATCTCTGAAAAAAGCTCTAAAAAAGTCTGACTCGAAAATACACTTATTTAAAACACTGAAAAATCCCTCGAAATCCCTCAAAATCTCTGAAAATCTCTCAAAAACTCTGACAAAAGCTCTGAAAAAAGTCTAACAGTCCCAATTCTGAGATGTTCAGATATTTATTTCTACTGTGGCATAAACATAAAGTGAATATGCAATTCCATATGGGCGCCAAGCACTCTACTCAAATCCTTTACAATACATAAAAAAAACTGTCAAACCCGCATAGATCCATCCAGTTCTAGCTCTAACTAAATCTTTCAACTACTGAACCCCTGCCCTCTCCGAAACGCGCGCGCGGCCGCCCTTCGTCCGCCTCCGTTGGCAGCGCCGACTCCGCGGCGGTTGGCCGGCCTGCCGCCCTCGGCGGAATCATTGCGCGAGCCGTGGTGCGCGCGGACGGTCACTCGTTCAGTGCTCGCAGTGGAACGTTCGAAGTGTGTGCGCGAACGCGTCGGCTCGTTTGGGCTCCCGCCGCGGATAAATCTCGGCCGTGGACTCGCGCGATGCCGCGGCGAGCCGCGTAGCAGACAGCGCAGCTCTCGGCGTAGCTCCCAGCAGCGCCGCGCCGCTCCCGTCGTCCGTTCGGCGATCTCGCGCAGCCCGTGTGTGAGTGTGCGTGACAGAGAGACACGCATCTTGGAACAAGGAAGCGCGCGGCCCGGATTCACAGCAGCGATCGTGCATTTCGGCGCGGACGGATCGCTTTGCGCAGGGTGAGTGCGCGCGGAGCGCTGTTTTCGGACCCTTTGTTCGCCGCCGATTTAGCGGTTAAGTGCGGCTGTTGTGACGGCGGAGGAGGCGCGCTGTTTACGGCAGCTTTCCATGTCGACAATGTGTCGCGCGGACCAATCCCGGAGAACTCCTCTAGGTGGCGCTTTCGCCCGCCTTAACCCCGTAAAAAATAAGAAATAGAAAGTTGATCTGATAAATTTACGATTGATTTTCTTCAGATTAGCAAATTAAGTGTGGAACTGCTTTTAAATGATGTGCTATAGCAATTGTTTTGACGTTTCATGGTTACAGAGATAGGAAAATTTTGCAGTATTTGCAGCAATTTATCACAATTTTATTTTACTGCATCCATTTGATGTAAAACTATACCCAATTTCTGCATATGTGGGCAATTTTTGTACAAACTTATGATGGTCCATTTTCCTATCAGGGTTAAGTCTATTTTCTCCAAGAAATAAGGTCTGTTTGCAGAAGTACAAAGATTTAGAGAGCAATAAAAAGAAATTCAACAAAATATTCGTAGACAAAATTTCTATTGCTTTTCTTATTACTTTTTTACTGCGAGGGGGTCATTGTGATCTGCGGGGGTCGAGAGCGAATGCAAGCTTTTCGCTCGACAGTGGCGCCACTTCGACATTGTTTTGATAACAGTTGACAGATTCGAGGTTTGTTGCCTAAGTTTCGGGGTGGAATTCGGGTTTCAGGGTTTCTGTATCGACATGCTGAGATTCACTTGAGGGATGGTTTAAAAATACATCGAGTATTTGGCGGAGAACATTCTTAGGAATTGTGGCAAAGTTTCGAGCCGAGTTTAGAATGGTTTGGAGGAACCGCATATATTATTAATGGGCAACATTCCGAAGAATTGCAATGAAAGTTCGAAGAGGTGAGTGTAATGTCTCTGAGTTTCGAGTGGTTTGTTGTAACTTAGGCTCATTTGAAGGAACCACCCTGTATTATGTATTGGGGACATTCCGAAAATCGGACAAAACTTTTCACCAGCGATTGTAATATCTGCAAGTTCGGAGTGGCTTATTAAAAAGTTATGGCCAATTTGGAGGAATCGGGTTGAATTATTCATTTGAAGTTGGGGTGTAGTGATAGATGTATTCATTGTTATTTTGCGAATTATATTGATTGACGAGTATTGGTGGAAATTATGTGGTATAAAGATGAATATTGGCAGAATAAATGGATGTGTAAAAAGAGGAAATTAATACATTTACACTTGAAATGTTTTGATCAGTGCTGAGCTAATAGAGTATTATTACAAAAGTAAAACTAATTGATTTCATACAGACTGATGTGATTAGTAGGTCTAATTAATTGGTAGACATAATAGTAAAGAAGTTTTAATTAATGTTAAATTAATTGGAGAAAAAATTACTAAAGTAATTGTTATATTGTGATTTGAAATAAATTTTACCCAATTAAACTGTTTTTGTTCAGTTTAACAACATTAACTTTTTATACCCAATAATTAAAGATGAATGAATTTAAAGTTTTGTTTTATTAGTGTTTAAACAGATAATTGTTTATTTTACATACTCCATAACATCATTTTCTTTGAAGAAGAAAAATTGAATTTATAAAATAAAAAAATGCAGTGTATTTATTGTACTTTTTTATATTTATTGTAATTAATTCACGATGGTAGAATGTGGTATTTTATAAATAAGCTTAACTATGATACATTTCACAAGCTATTCCATAGAATTTTGAATACTTAATACAAAATGCAACAAAATGCATTATTATTAACACTTATTGATAAGATATTGAGTTATCTTAATTATAATATCAAATTTCTCACTTCAACATATTTAATCTGTCATTAAAATGTGTGAAAAAATAGGTTTGTTTAACTGGATTATTTTTAGAAACCAAAAGTAATAAGATTTTAATTAATTCATGGAAATAAAAAAGCAAATCACTTACTTTTTGTATTCATCCATAAATAAAAAGCTAATTGTGAAAAGTTAGCTATTAAGCAATTTTAAACATGTCGGATTCAAATTTTGGTATCTTCAGCTATCCAACTTATATGACAACTGAATATTTTCACTCTGTAACCCTATGATACTAGATCTCAATGGGTGCAAAGTTCCCAGGGATCCCTCGTATTGATAAAAAAGAAAAAATGTATTATCAATGACCAATGATAATTACGTTAATTATAAATAATCTTAACATTACATGATGTTCAAACTTTGAAGCACCTTTTTCTCTTATTCAAAGGTACATTCTCTGCTATTATTCGAAGAATATTACATAAGTTTAAAACATCTTGGAAACTTTAAAACTTTAACTTTACTCAAAATAATAAAGTAAATAATGTACTCCATCTAAAAACATAGAAAACTGTTTAAGAAGGTATTATAACAAAAATAAAGATAAAAGAGTGGTTTCAATTTTGAAAAATTGGGTCTTTTCGATGCAATATAACACGAATCACATTTTTCCATATTTCTAACACATTTCCTTGGTTCTCATATAAATTTGCAGGTTTTATATGAGCTCAATATATGAGCCATATTATTTATGAGTCATAAAAATCGAAACTCATCTCACTCTAACATTATGATAGAAAAAGGGTGATTCAAAACTTTTATATTCAGTAATAAAGGTCAGAATAAAACATTTCCTAGAATTCCTCATGAGGGTAAAGAACCTTCTTAACCCTGCTAACCAGTTAAAAATTGCCCTTTTGAAAACAGGTTTATTTCAACTTCATATCAGGTCCCCATGTTACAGTTGATAACTTCCTTATTTTTGCTTTTCTGAACCATAACCATTGACCACAAGAAACAAAAGAGTCTCCCACACATAACAAACCCAAATCTTATTTAAACAAACTTCCATTCTGCTTGTCATAAACTCATTCATCCTATTCAAACGTCTGTACCCCTAATAAAAAAACAATTACCAAACTACACCATTTGCTTCACACTGACCATTATCCTCAAAACGTACTCCATAATCAGTGGTTTCCTAAGCCCCACAGAATCTTAAACCCAAACACTCAAATCCCTCAGTCAAATGCTTCCGTCCTAACAATCTTCCCTAGCAAATTTGAATTATTCTCCAAAACTCCTCGTCATCCAATCATAAAATTGAAACAAAACAAGATCAATAAAACCGATCGCTCGGCCAACTTTATCATCGTCTTGAAGTAGTATAATATCTGCGTGTTTCCCGCTAATAGCGAACCGCCATTTCAATGTGGTGAGAAATACGCAAATGTGCAGCGGTCACGTGAGTCGGAGAGTTAGAGCCTTGCTTGTTTTGTTTATGCTCGTCCTGCTCGGCGTTGAGTTAATGCGCTTTGAAATACGCAGGGAGCCCCTTCGAGACAGCCCTGCCAATACACACACTGTTGCTGTCTCTCTTTATTATGTCCCGTCTCTTTTGTTCTTGCGCTGCTACCGTATTACTTGAAAGTGGCATGGGGATTCGCATATAAATGAGTAGCAAGACGCACAACCTCTTATCTCGTTTGTTTATTTTGTTTATCGGGACAACTGGCGTTGCTCCGGTCGCTTTTATTTCAAAAACTCCGTACAACAAACTCGACTGCTGGCGATTTCTCCGAATGGAGAAAAACGAAAAAGAGTCGGCCAACTGCGAAATAAACAATAAACAAAATCAATAAACGCTGACCTTTTGCGAAACAACGCCATCTACGACGCAATCAAGGGTCAACGCAAGTGCCGATGTTTGTAATAATAAGACAATTCCTGGAAGTAAATATTTGGGTTGTTTTGTGTTTGAGTTATTGAGTTTTGTATTAAAAACTGAAGCGAAATCAGCACTGGAAAAATTCAAGTTAATAGATTGAGATACCATCGCCGACAGCGCCAATTTCGTGGCGAAAACTATAACTAAAGTAAAAACCAAAATTATTATGATTTTATCTTTTTCGAGTCTTAAGGTGGAAAATTCGTAAAGGGAAAATTCGTAACATTTATGGATCCATGTTTAAAATGAAAATAAGTTGTCAAAACATGTTGTCACATGTTTTAGATTTACTGTAAATTTCCAGTGTATTTACTGAAAACGTACTAGAAGTTCAGAGTTTTTTACGGTGAAACGCTGGAGCAATTGTTCCCACGTGACGCTCCAACAGAAACTCGGTGGCTTAGGCTTGCTGCTTAGCAGCCGATGGGGCTTTTGTCCGCGCCACGGGCATCGATTTGACAAAACGGATTCCGCTCACGGATTTCGTGAAACCGCCACGTGAGATATTGTGCCGTGATTCTCCGGGCCACTTCAATTGTGTCGAATCCGCCGATTCAGCGATTTCGCACGGGAAGCCGTACTTTACAAACGGAAATTCGAGATAAAGTAATTGTATACAATTATGCTTCTCGTGTTATTATTAACATACGCTGCATTGCAATAATCAAGAAATCTTCGACGAAAGCGACGACGTTCGGCAACGTGCTCCTTTCCACCAACATTTTAGTGGAAACATCTGTTGTTTTTGTGGAAGGCCGCGTTCGCTGTACAGTTTTGCGTGTTTTCTAACCTACGACGCCAGCTTTTTTCCTTTTATTCTCTTCGGTCATTAGAGATATTATTTCACGGAGAAAATGTTTTTTGGTATTCAATCTTTTTTTGTATCATTGTAAAAAACGATGAAAAAGTTCTGAAACTTTTTATTAAATTAAAAATGGTTTAAGATTAAGTAAACTAACTCAATTTTTTGGTGGATTACAAAGTTTTCGAGTTTATTTCAAATTACATAATACATCTTTGTTTATACTTATCAGCATTGGCGTTTTAGATTCTAAGCTGCGAATATGGATTCTTGTCTTTAGGTCAACTGGAATAGTTTTCACTAAGTTCAGCGGGGTTATAAGTCGTTGCATGCCGTCCAAGTCTTGTAATAAAAACTTTGTTAACGTTGCGATTTCGACAAAAATACACTGGCGCCGCCTCGTCCATGCAATCAGCCGCAACGTAAATTTACAGAACAACAAAAATCTATTTCTTAGTGTACAACTAAATAGGAAGACACGCGAAAGCGTGAAAACGTGGCAGAAACGCGATACTCTGGACGTCGCCTTGCCGAATTTGCGTACACGCGATACCAGAGGAAATGTAAAAGGTAATACGAACGTTGATAAGAAGTCTGGGAATAACTTTTTGACTGACGTACAAGTTGTGTTTTTAATTAAAAAATACATATAAACACAAGAAAGAACCGCAACAAAACCGATAAAAAAATGAATACAATATTCCTTCAAACTCATTTAATACTAAGTAATGCATTTTTTCATACAAAAATTACTTAATTTTTTTTTGGTGTGCAGATGGCACAAACCCTATTCATGAGAGTCTCTATCATATACAAAGAAAGGCATGAAAACACGAGAACTAACATGTTTTTATTTCAAGAAAGTGACAGACTGAAATTGGGCACTGTAAATAAACAAATGAAATACAGTAACGAAAAAAATATGTTTACACTTGTCTCGCAATGCTGTGCTTCGAATTTCTCGCGCCAAATTCGAATTCCCATACGTCCAAATGAATTCTTCCACGAAAGCTATGTGCCTTAAAGCGCTGTTTCAGTCTCAACGCTAATTAACTCCAAATTGAATGGACAGTGGCAGGAACAATTTGTCAGTGCGATCTCCGAGAAAATTGTACCTGAAACTTGTACACACGTTGCCAAACGGCGAGTTCGTCGAAACCGATTACCCGATTACGTTAATAATAACGCGGGCAACATAGTTGCGTCGAATGTCACTTTATCTCGAATTTCCGCGGCAAGGCAAGGTGTTGAAAACTGCTGAATCGAGGCACCGCCGAGGCGCTGAACGGCGCGCAAATATTGACACATCGCGCGACTCGCTGGCGGTATTATTGTTATTATTATTATTGTTTTTTTGCCGACAGAGTTGCGGTACCGTGAAAACGCGACGCAATTTGGCACGTTATAAATTGGCTCAAAGTTATGGGGAAATTATTGTTACTGTGTTGAGATCTTTTTATTTATTGAATTGTTCTATAGACAGGCTGCCTAATATAATACATGTTACAAACAATTTAATATTAAAGAAGTATTAATAAACAGATACATAGCGAATTACTTGAAATGCGAATTATTTAAAGCAAATAATTTGAAATCATTGAATATTTCATTTTTCGCTGTCTTTATAAATATGGATAGTGATGTATTATTAATAACAACAACTAGATCGTTTATATATTTTCAAATATTCCATAACTGCGCATGATTCCATAAGTTTAAGTTTTAATTTGTGTGGATAATGATACATTTTGGTTGTTATCGAGATGGTGAATATTATGATAATGGATTGAGACACTTATTAGTAGACAAAATGTGGACATTTGTAAATATCTGAAAGTAAAGGCTGTGTGTACATTTCGATAGAAAAACATGTGGAGAAGCTTGGGAATGTTGGGAGTCTTTGTGTAAAAATGCTTTGGAAAGAGAATGGTATTGTATAGGGTGTTTGTAGGGGATTTTTATTGGGCTTGATTTATAATTTTATTTTTCATTTCATTTGACTTACGAAACTTGATGTACGTATAGTGCTGACCATAACACGTATAATCTTGAGATTACTTGGAGATGGAATTACTTCGGTGGAAGCGAAAGATTAATATCAATGAAATAATATATAATGTAATAAAATATGAAAAGTGATAACTTACATAAGTGGCGCTTACATTTCTTACATTTCTCTCCAAACTAAGAATGTCGAAAATAAAATTTTTTTCTGAAGTGTTAATAAACAAACAAAATAGAATTGTCGACCTATTTTTTTATTTTTTTTTTAATATTTATTGATATTAACATAGTTTATACTATGAAATTTGAAATTCAACACCCTTAGTTTCCAGTGACAAGTGTTTTACAAAATCTCAGATATGTTCATTGCAGTCGGATGTGTAGTTTGAAGGTTATCGTGCATACAGAGGACAAAACGTAGTTTTAAGAAAAACGCGATTTAAGTTTAAATGTTTCAACCTCGGCAACAAAAACAGCTCTAATTTTCTTAATTGTTGGAATTTTGTCTTGCTACTTTGGAAAATCATTCTAAATAATTTTAAGAATCGAAAAATCAAAATATAATATAAAAAATTGAAAATACCCGTTGTTAGGTTACTTACGTGTTTTAGGTTAAATATTTAAAGAGTTCATTTTAAATTAGATTTTATCTCAACTATTTTAAACAAGAATTTCGTAACTACCAAAATTATATCATCGATGATAAGTATACTAATATCAGTTCAGAAATATGAAAATTAGCCTAATTTACACAAATTTCAATGAAATTTTAATTTAGAACTTCCACAAAATACAGTCTCATTTTCTAAACATATAATACTCATGAATACTAGGCACGGAAGTTTAATTAATTTACTAAGTAGAACTATTCTAAAATTACTAAAATGTATTAATTTTAAGTCTGCATGAAATATAATCTATATGATATTTGGATCAGATTACCTTAAATTTAAAACTGAATATTATATCGGACAGTTAAATACTTTTGAAAAATTTCTTAAATTAATTCTGTCCAATCTTCTACATTACCGAATAAATTAAATGTTTTATGTCTCTAAGGGTGTCTTTAATTTCCATATTCCTTTATCTTAAAATTACCATACTTACAAGACAAGAAAAGTACCATTTTTCTTGTTAATGGAATATTTTGTTCAACTAAGTATTGCCATTTCTCTGGCTGACAGTTACTTTATTTCTCTCGATGTGTAATATTAATAACACAAAAATTTTAGTAAGTCAACTAAATAATTATAATTCTACCAGATAATTTAGTACTTCGAACTAAATTTTAGTTATGCTAACTAAATCATTTTCGCACTGTAATTCTATAATATTTTTGTAATCCAGTCCCCTCTCCACCCCCGAAAGATCAATACTACATTTCGATAATACATTTCTAACAAACCTAAACAATTTCTCAGAACCTAATCTCAAAAATCCCGATATCCAAAATCTTGTTCCTCACAGTCCCCCTCTACCACCCCTTTATCAAAGCTCTCCCAAACCCGTTTCCACCTCAGCCCAACAATCACGCAATCCAAAATGACTTTATCACACCGATCCCAATCACCCATCCGTGATGAAACGCCGCAGCATCTGTTACTAAGGCGCTGACCATTTTCGAAACGTCTCTATACAACCTAAACTGTGTACAGCCAAACAAAGACCCCCCCTTCCCCTTCGACGTTCCAAAATGATGGACATACAAAGGCCAAAATCGGCGCCCAGCGTCGGCGTACCCGCCGATCGTAAAACCTCCCCCCCTCCTCCCCGACTCCGCTGAAAAAGCGGCCAAAAAAGCCATGTCAACAAACAGCCTCCAACATGGCCGACCTTCGGCCACGTTGCTTCGTTTCTGCGTTTTGCAATGCACTTTGCGCGGGCTCGATGCATTTATGCATGCGCATAACTGTGCAATAACGCGGCCGTAAAAACCCGGGCCGTCCAAAGCGGCCGACGGCTCCATCTGCCCTCCCTCCCCTCCCCCGCTCCGCTCGGCAATTTGTCGATTTATTAGCCTTTCCGCAATCCGCGCGCAAGACTCGCTCCGTTGTCCGATGCCGAGCAATTTTCGAGCTCGCGCGCGTTATAGTTATTCCGCGGCTCGTTCGTGCAGAAACACGGCCGCAGAGCCACGCACGATGTTCTCTCGGCTAAATACAACGCGCGTACGTGTGCACGCACACGTGCGCGCGCGCGATCCGCCAGGGACGGACGCGTCGGGGGCTGCGCGCGCGCTTTTCTTCGCCTTTTTCTCGGCTCCGTCGGCCATTTTTCTCGACGCTTTTTTCCCGCGCACAACGCCACGCGGCGCACCGCTATTAATTGAACAATTTTGTAATTGCACGCGCCGACATCGGCGGCGATGAAATAATGCTTAATTGCGCGCGGGCGCTGTTCGGGTAATTGAGTTTTGAAATGGGCGCGGAGAAAAAGTGTGAACTCGCGGGGCGGGAGGGCGCCGCGTTTCAGGACTGCGATTGGCGTAAATCTTGGCGCGAATGTTGCTTTGTGGTAACGGGTTTTCGACAACCTTTTCCGGAGAAGTCGCCGTCGAGATTTTGTCGGTTCGACAAAATCGGCCGGCGCATTCCGCGCGGCGATTGCGCAACCCGAGTTCCAGTAATTGTTGGGAGGGTTTGAAGGGAGTTTGGAAGGTGCGAGGGAAATTGGGGTTGGTTTGGGGTATTTTTAGTTGGGTTTGCGGCGGACGGATGTTTGCGAGGGATTGAGGCGAAGTTAGGCTGGCCGAGTAGTGAAAGAGGGATCTGTTGTGCTGCAGTACGGTTCGCTGTATTAATAGAGCAGCGTTTGTAGAGACGGAAAAGTTACTGTAATATCACAGCGGGTTTTGTTTGTTATTTTACAGAGGGAAATTAAGGTTTGGTGAGAATAAACAGTTGTTTTGGGCAGAAAAGGGGATGTGTATAAGGAAAATGAAAGAGTTTAAAATTGCATATAAAGAGTTGAGTTGCATTTAATTTTGCGATATTATTTTATATGAATAATTATGAATAAGATAATACGACAAAAGATAACTCCAATTTATATTTATGTAGTATGTAGCCGAACTGCGATTTCAAAGAGCTTTTTTCTAATTTTACAATTTAATCGTTTTAATGAAAATTTTACTTACCTTTTAAAATCCGAAAACCTATAAGCCAATGATTATCAATGATTCGGCATCACTAAACCAATTAATTCTAAATTTATTGTCATCTAAAAAAAGTCCACCACCCAGTCTCGAACTCACGTCCCAACATCTCAAACATTCCCCCCAATTTAACTCGCGTCGCAATCCAACTGCCTACCAATCTCCCTACACGAAAACGACATAAAAACGCTCGTGTCGCACGTCACGTTACGAATTTCTGAAAACCTCCGCGCCCAAGGAACATGCGAAATCGCCGTCCCTCGCATCGCAAAACAAATAAACAATCGGAAAACGGCAACGTTGGCCGCTCCTCCGACGCGCCTGCGCAACAAATGTTCGAACCGTCGAACCGTCTGTCCGATAAAACATTCCTCCCTCCCCTTTAACGAAACCAGTAAAACCTCTCAAATCGAATAAATTTACACAAACTCCTCACCAACACTCAGTTCCTCACACACATACCTTCCCGTTTACAAAACCGCATTTCTCCCGCGACTCCTCGAAATGCACTGCCACCCCTCCCCCGGATTCCGACCCAAACAACCCCCTCCCTGCGTTTGTTTATCGCGCTTTCGGCCGAACAAGGCCGCGCGCTCGGCCCCCGCATAAAGCGCGCCTGCGTTTCCAAAAAGTCGGCGCGCGCGTCGCAAAAGGCATGCGCGCAACCGGCCCCGTCGCCAACTTCCTAGTTAAATCGCGCCGAGCGGCTTCCCGGCATTCCACGGCCGGTTGTTTATCGGGACTCGCTGCGTCAAGTGCGAATACCGGGAAGCGCGCGAGGTGCGATAATTTAGAAATAATTAATCGGCGTTTTGTCGATTAAAAGGACGCGTCTCTCGCTCGCTGCGGCCCGGACCGCGCGGCGTCCGAGGCGCTCTCGAAATCGCCGAGATAGTCGCTGGCGACGCAGATAAAAGATCGGCATGAATTATTCATCGCGCCGCGCTCACCGGCAGCACCGACATAAATCTCGGGCGAATTCGCAAAGTGTTCGCTCGGCTCCCCCGGCCGCGCCCCTCCCCCGGCCGCGCCGTCTGTTTATCTTTCCTCTCCGCTCGGCTCCCTCGCCGCGCCCCACTTCGCCGCGGCTTTCTTCGCGCACAAAAATATGTTTATTGAAACAATTTCGATATCCCGATATCGCAGATAAATATAACGACTGACCTGCGCGCGTATTTTCGGACAACAAGCCTGGGCGCTGTTATTGTTATTGTTTTGATGGGTTCCGAGAAAGGTCATTCGGCGATTATCGTGGCTTACTTTTTATTGTTACTTTATAATATTATTGTTGTTGTTGGTTGTGAAAATAAATTATTGCGAAAGAACAAAAAGAAACAGTCTTTGTATTTTAAGGTTATTGTTATTGTTATTGTTTTGAAATACTTCGACAAAGATAATTCAGGAATTCTTGTTGTTATTGTTGTAATCGTTGTTATATTTAGTTGTGGAAATGAAAATTTTGTAACCTATGATGATTGTTGTTGTTGTTGTTGTTGTTGTTGTTTTTAAGTACTCCAACAAAGGTCATTCCCAGATCGTTGTTATTATTATTGTAGTTGCTGATGGAAATGAATAGTTGCAGAAGAAAATAAGAAGAACCAGCATGTTTTTGTATCTTAAGGTGACTCGACCTGTTCGAGCGCAATTTCGTTTCGCTTGTAAACGTCGTTTCCGCGTAAAAACGCTCGCCACAACGTTTTCAGCATGCAACAAAGTTTGACTGCGAATCAACGCGCGCGTAATAAATGGCTTTCCGCCGGCTGCGATTAGAGTTCACTTAATATAACCGGATTCCGTTTACGGTTACGCGATTTTTGCAATTATTTTTTGAACTTGGCAATGATAGGCTGTGATTAACTGCTCAAAGAGCTACTGGTTAGGCGCCCGTTCTTCCCGTCGCGCGGCTCGCACGCCGCAATTGCATTAATTAATTTATTTGTGCCGATTATACGGTCGCGAAATTGTCGGGATGCGTGTTTATTTGTATCGGGAAAAGGCGACAAAGCGGCGCTGCATTATCGCGCGCGATAACGCCCCGATAAAAAGTCGTCCGCTTATCGGGAGAAAAATCGGAACAATGGGAACGCGCGATCGAAAAATCGCGGTGCGTTGAGCAACGGAGACAATGATTTATCCGTCACATTGTGCAACCTGACTAGTTGCGTGGCAATTAGCATAGGGAAAAAGAGGCGCATTTTTTCGAAAGGGAACTTTGCATAAAGCGCGACGGCTGTGAGGCGGCGCGTTGTTGGTCGATAAAATTGTTCAATTGGAATTCAATGACGGATGACAATGAGTTTTTCGTGGAACCGAGCGATCAATTAAAACTGGCGCGAAATTCCGACGGTTTTTGTCGCGGGTGCGCTTCGACTGACCTTAATCTCTTTACGAGAAGCAGTGTATCGGGTTATTAATGCAATGTTATTCGAGTTTGATTTTTGGGTGCTTGACGGGTAAAGATTGAGGACGAGGTTTTTAAGCCTTCAAGCGAGAAGTGCATAGCGCTCGCAGTGCCATCTAGAACGCAGGCCGCGGCAATAATTGGCAGTAAATGTTTTATACGAGCAGTTACAAAATAATAATATTGCTTGTAAATACGAGAAACCCTGTATCATAGAACAAAATGAAAATAAAGAGATTTTTAAAAGTGAAAAATAATAATATTGCAATATGTATAGATAAAAAATTGTAAACAATTGATGAAATGCTCTTTTAATACTTAATATTAATAATTAATGCTCGTAAGCTTCATCAGTACAATACTTCAGAACAATACTGTTTCTAATTACTTTGATTGGAAGTTAAAATTTGGTCAAACAATGTGATCGATAGATGGCGTGACTGAGCCTTTTGAAAGTAGTGTTCAGACCTATTGGACGCGTTATAAGTCCCGCGCAAACTTTTTGCTTTTGGCAATTTTAAATGAAACTTCTACTTTATTAAAAATTTCTATTACGATTTGTAAACCTCAGCACGCAGCTCATTGCACGATTATCTTTATCCCTTGTATTTTCTATGTGCGGTGTTATTGAGGGAAGAGTTATGATTAGTTTACTTCTTGTTCAAAAGTTAATTACTTGTTTTTACGGGGTAAATAGTAATAAAAGAGAATGGAAGTGATATGAAAATGGTTAAAATCAGTAAATATGATAAGGTTTGGATAATTATTTTTGTCTTTCAAAATCGGATAAGGCTTTTTTGTCCGAACAAAAACTTTTTTCCGAGATAACAAAAGAGATTTAAAGACAATGTAGTTGGATGAATCTTTTTATATCTTATCAAATAAAAAAGTAGTAATTTTATCAAACAAGTCATTTTATCAAACATTTTATCAAACAAGCAATTGTCGATAAAATTGTTTATAATTAAACAATATACAATCTAATTAATAGGAAGGTTCATTATAAAATTTCGACAAATTTGAAATCAGATAAATCGAACCAGATACACTTTGAGGTAGAAAAAGAGCTGAAAACAAAAAACAGGTCCACACTCTTAAAACAATCTGTTTACAGTAACCGGAATATTCTTACAGTAAATCGATTTTCCTTTTATTACTTAGATAAACGGATTTCCGAAAAATGAAATGTTCTTACCCAAGATAGTCTGACATTAAGAGTACTGAAATTTATGGTAAACCGAATATATTTTGTAGTTTACATATCAAGCACATGGTTTCATCAAGTATTCAGATTTTTTTCACTATTTTTTGTCCTAAAAAAGTAATCGAATATACAGTAATCAGTTTTATGAAAATCTGCAATATCGGTTTTTATAATAGTTCTTCAAACTCAATCAGTGCTGCAAAACGAAAAATCGTATTATTTGTTTCGCAAAGGTTTAAACCGATTCGTGAGCATGGTGCAAACAATTGGTTTTTGCACTGTGTCATTATTCTCGTTAGTTTTCCGTTACGAAACATTAGTTGCGCAATCTTTTAAGAATCAATATATATAGTTAGTTAAACAATTTTGAAAAGTGTGGCAATGCTTGAATTAGTATTTATGGATTTAAATAAATACTCCAACCTTTTATTTAGTAAAATAACTTTCGCTGGAAAAGAAAGATTACCGTGGAAATGGAAAAGAAACTTTTATCACGACGTGTCAGATTCACCCTCGTCTTCGCAATCGGTGTGTATGTGTTGCCAAAAAGTCGCAGCTCAGAGTTTTCATAAATCACAGATAGCAGATTACAAAGTCGTACAAATCATTTGGGTGATTTAAAGATCATCATTCGCGTATCTTATCACGCGAAAACATTCAAAATAATAATTTGTTTTATCTCCGGATAAAATTCTTTCACGAAGATTAACGAACGCCAAAATTGAGAAAAGTCACTCGAAAGAAAAAAGCGTAGAAAACAATTCCAACATTTACACTTTGAAAATGAATTCCACGAATATGTTTATAATGACTTCATTTTTTGTTTTTGTTATGCACTTTGTTAAGGCACATTCGTGTCTTAATTATTGTATATGCAGAACTAATTAAGAAAATCGATTAAATGTATACCTTAATCAAGATTAAATTTTTAATTTTCTAAACGTCATTTCGTTACGTAAGAAATAATATAATTCGGAATATTTCAGATATTTAATAAGTGTATTAAAAGAAATAACCTTTAGTCTGTGAATCAATGGTCTACGAGTTAACTTAATGGGTGTCTCTTCGGTTTGATCTGGTAAGAACGTTGAACTTTATTTTTATTTGTCCAACCAAATATTGAATA
>JABFPB010003836.1:0-16149 GCA_022817645.1 Ceratoteleas bidentatus | reverse complement strand
TATCGTCACAGCTGCGGTTGTCTGTATTTAGAGGCCCGCCGAGCGCAAATCCTGTTATTGCCCGTGGCCCTTCAATTAATAGCACATTTATTACTAAGGGAGATTAAATGGGAAATCTTGTATCCCGTGCGAAGTTTACACGTCCAGCTGAACACGTTTTGGCGCGCAATTTGAATAATCGAAAACTACAATGTTTTCAGCTTACTTGATGAGTTATTTTATGTCTTTTGGGTCGCTAAAAACAAATCTGAAAACTAGCCTAAAGCTGCACGACGCATGCGCATCGCGTTTATTCAGACGCTGCGCATGCGCGGCCGTCGAAAACGATAGAACGTGCGAAATAATGAGAGTTTCCGGTCCCGAAGACGCTTAAGCAGAGTTGAGTGTACAAATTATTCTCTCATTTCTAGACCGTAACTAGGATCTTCTATTTTTCTGGTTGCTCTTTCCTTTGCAGTTTTTCGACTTTCTGCGGTGACTGACTATCCTGCGTGACATATCACACTTCGCAAAATTCGGCGCTTGCAGCGACTTTCAGCGATTCTATATGAAACAGAATTTACATAAAAATTGTAATAATAACATTTAACAAATATGTATTAGTTTATATCGAATATCTCGATTTATTAGTTAGAGCGTACTCGGACACTGCGACAGAAATGCAAAAAATGTTTCGTTTTCCGATGCAAACATAAATATTGAAAAACTAATGACATCACACGAATGAGAATACTTCAAAGTATTAAAAAAATGCAATATATTTTTTTTCTGGATTTTTCATCATTTTTCGATGGAATGTCCTCTCAGAAATAATTGTATTTCTTTTGATAGTACTTTTTATATACGGTTATTCATTCTATATATTATTTAAAATACGAAATCAGTTTAGGTGAAAACTTAAACTGTAAATCGGTCAAGTTATTTTGTTTCAATTAATTGCAAATTAGTTTGAACTAAAAAGAAATTTCTTAATCACAATCAACATTACAGTAATATCTATCTACGGTTTGATTTGTTATCAAACTTTGAATTCCATCCAATCCAACCAAAGCATAAATCTCTACGCAACTTATTGAATAACTCTCGATTTATTGGGTAGCAATAACACAATTATAAGCAACGAGCGAATTTAATTGCAATTTAATATTAAACCAAAGACAATTCGATTAATTAATGTCGCTTCCCGACAAGCGTACACTGACTCATTGCACTAGCTAATGGACGCAAAATAAATTCGATTGTTCGGTTTTCGCTTTGAGGTTATGTACGGTCTATTTGAGTGCGCCTTTATCGACTCATAATATAGTAGATTCAATTGATCAAATAGAAAACAAATAAGTGTATTTAGTGCAATTTTCATTAAAAAAATTGTTTCCACTGATTACCCTTTTGGGTGTGCATGAAGCGACGTGCATAAATGAAAATATCAGAAGCACTGTTGTCAGAAAATAATTTTCTTCTTATTTTTAACCTCATTTTAGGACCCTCATTAAGAGATATCGGATAGTCTTAATATAATTTAACTCTACTTATTAGTTCTTTATGTAACACAATATGTGAATTGCGTTATAAGAAGTTCACAGAAGCTCACAGTAGTCATTACCGAACGGTACTGTCAAGTATCAGTGCGATGAATATATTTTATCCAATAATATTGTTATTGGTAAATTTTTGCGGATATAGTGACAGATATACAGGTAATATTTATTCTAATTATTGTTGTTTTTTGCATGCATTACAAGAATGCATGTAATATCTACGCTTCCCCAATATTTTCAAAATTAAAACTAATTTAAAAAATTCACTTATTCGTAGAATTTGGTCAAAAGTGCATTGTTATATTTTAGTGGCTGGTGGTACCTTCAGAGTTTCATGCAAAAATGGGACAATTTCAGGATGTCTTGACATAATTTGCGTTAATGGAATAGTGTCATTCAAATCCAGGTAATTATTTTTACATGCGTGGTATAGTTATCCAATTTATACAACTAAGTAAAAACTATTTAGAGCCATGTTTTCTTACTTATTATAATTATTTAACCCTATTCCTGCTGAGCTTTTTGATTCCACACAAACGGTAGAGGTGAGTCCGTCAGACTCAAGGCAGGACTTACGTCATTAATCAATACCGTTTTATAAAACATCTATTTATTTGCATTCTAGATTTGTCACAAAACAAAAATATATTAATTTGTTCAATTTTCAAATGAATATAATTATACAAGCTCCAATACTTTAGCAAAGTTATTGCACGTTCGCGAAATAGTAGAGAGCTCGTTTCATACATGTTTATCACATACATCTGCGATAAACTTGTATGTGAATGTAACATTTCATTACATACACATAAACATGTATCTGAATAAAAATATGTCATTACACACAATTTATTTCAATCATTCAATATCGAACAATAAAATCGTAGAATAACAATAAAAATGTACACACCTTTGTACAAAATACACAATAAAGACGGTTTATTTAAAAACGAAGAGTAATAACTATTAGCATGTACTTGTCAGTTTATGGGTGTAAACATGCATAGAGTAACACTGATTTTGTTTGCTCTTGGAAGTTAGGTTAAGTTAGATTCTAAATGCAAGTGACCCAAAGTTAACTTAAATCAAATTGAACACCCCCCTTTCTTATTTAAATAACAGATCAGTAATTATAACCTAACGTCACAATTCCAGATGTATCAATCGGCGTGATGAAGACTCCAACCATCCTGTCCTGAACAGGGTTATTCGTGCTTCACCTTATTCAAGACAATCATCAAAGCAACCTACATATGGATCCCGAACGAGTACAAATTCCAATCATAGATTCAAATCATCTCTTTCTTCGCATTCCCCTATTACTTCAAAACAATTTTCGACTTCAAATAACGTTCTAAGGGGAATCAATCCTCCGTCGAACTATAAAAACTCGCATCATTCTACTTTCATTGCCTCTCACGATCGTAACAACTTCTCCTTAACTTACTCTCGACTACATAAATATAACATAAATATTCAAAATAGCAATGTCCAACCCGAAACCTCTCTATACTATCCCTCATATTACCATCATCTTGACCCATACAATTACCATCATTCCCAGTTACCAGCTGCAGTACTCGACATTTCGCAATCAGTTCCCAAAGTCATTCACAAAGATCCGCAAACACTTAATTTGGCCATTCAGCAAGTACATCCGAACGTTCAGAACCAAGCTCCAGCGATGTCGAAAAACGGGTCGGTGAATGGTACCTTTTATACAGTTGCGAATGGTACCCTTTATATAACTGTGAATGGTACCGTTTATACAGCTGTGAATGGTACCATTTATACAACAGTGAATGGTCAACCATCCAGAAGAGTAGGAGTCTATCAGCAAAGTTTACCATCGAAGCAGGATTCCAATGTGTACATTACATTGTACATCAATCAACAGAATCCTAAGAACCTTCCACCAAATCGAATTCAGCAACCTCTGGGAGAATATACTGTTAAGACAGTGGTTCTATTAGAGAGGAAGACGAACAGTGCTGGGAGTTTGATATCAAATGGGAACATGGTTCTCTTTATGTTTTCGGCACTTGGGTTTTTAATGAACAATTGGATGTGATAAACGGAAAGTAGAAAGAAATTGTGGTTCTTTCTATATATATACTCAGAAAATATATGTACCCAGAAGTTATGTATGTTTAACACTTTATTGAAGAACAAAAATGTAAATATTATGGTATAAGAACTAACTTATTTTTTACATATTTTGTACATTGCTCTGTTAAAGGATAACAAAATTAAAATGATGAAAAACAGTTTTTGTTCTTTGTTGATCTTTGTTTACTTTTTTCAATCGCCCATTTTCCCCGTTTTGCTTATTTTTCTTCTGCCATTCCTTATTACACTTTGCTTATCTGCGATAAATTTAACTGTAAAGTGTGGTTTTAAATAAAAACATTGTTTCCTCGGATTATTTAATATCGGTTCCCTAAGATTTTTACGATCAAATTTTAATAATAAATGTGTAAGTAAATTAGGAAAAAATTGACTTATTAGGAAATTGATTAATTAGGAAAAAAATATTGCTATAGCAAATTGCGTAAAAGAACAAATGTCGATTATGATCCTGCAACGTTGAATGATTTATTGGGCAAATTAGTTTGTTACCAACATTGTCTTATTTGTCCATCAAAACTTAGTCATATTGATTTTAGTTTTATTAACAACGGGTGTAGCAACTTCGTAATAACAAAAGTGAGGTCACTGTCTATCAATGCATATAATGATAATCAAGTACATGTAACACAAGCCGAAAGAAAGGATTAAAGGATCTGCAAATTCCAATCAACTTGCTGACAATATTATCAAAATACAACAACTCCTATCATTTCCTGTTTATACCAGCAATAGTTTATATGATTTTTAGTGTTATTTTTAAATCTTTATTTTCGAATTCCCTCAATACATTTGAGCATCAAACGAACTTTTCGATAACAAAAGTTTCTTCATAGCGTTTCTCGTTAATATTTTTTCATGATAAAGTTTTTTAACCGATATCACCTCCTGTTTACATTAGCGAAAGAAATAATAATTTTCATTGCTATTTTCAACTTTTTATTTTTAAACTCCCTTAATATTTTAATAAACTCGTAATTAGCTTAAATCAATCTATTCGATATACAAAGTGTCCATAGCATTTTTCGTTAATATTTTACCATAATGATAAAACACTTGAACTGGTCGTATTTGCAATGATTACCGCACTCGACAGATATCTGCGAAATTAATTAATTCTCGAATTTCGTTGCCGATAAGATATCCGATTTTTGCATTACATATGCCGATCTTTCGGCCTTGCAGGCATCGGTTTGTTAATCAAAATATTGGAAGAATGATTTCGGCAAAATCAATATTATTTTATTACTTAACGATCGCAGATTCTTCCACTGCGATCACTTCAGTTTCTCTGAACCGGCTCATGAAACAGTTTGGTTTTGGCAAGTTTTTTGAAAAATATATTTTTTTAGTGAACAGTCAGTGCTAATTGGATAATCATGGATAAGAGGATATTCATCTTGCTAATGTTTTCGATATATTACGCTGAAGGTAGATCGGCGGGTGAACCGATTTTTGGGCGTATCGAGGGATGGAATTTTAATTGGCATTCGTTTGTTTAGGATTTAAGTTGGGGTTCAAGCCGACCTACTGCTTTAATTTTACCTACTCCCCATGTGTTCAGCAAGTTTGCATTTACGGAAAAGTTGAGAACAGAACGAGGTAAGACTATAAATGAAGATTTTTTGACAGAGATGTTTGTGAAATCGTTAAAATCGGTTGACGCAATCTTGAAATAAAAAATGCTCAAAAGGGAAACACAAACTAAATTAACTAAACTAAAACAATATTTGTAGAAACTTTATAAACTGGAATATAATTTTTAGAAACTTTTATTTAAATCACATTTAAAATTGGGAAAAACCAGAACACTTAATAATAAAATATTAACACCACCACAAAAAGTTGAAGGCCAATAACAATTTCGTTATTGGCCTTCATTGAGAAACCAACAAATTGTGAAAACTAACTCAAAAATCGTTTATAATATAAACCGTCTTTCAGATGCAACACTCTTTGTTTGAACGGAAAATGGGTTCCGTCGACAAAACCTTACGCCCCTTATCCGCAATGTTGCCCAACCTGTCGCAGCAAAATCGGTCTGGACGTGATACCGAAAACTATCTACAAAGTCCACATTTACAACAGAACATACCACATTAAAAACCACTCGATTCCCTATAATTACCAGATCGTTAAAAAGCAACCAGCAATAGGGTTCACGATACAACAGGATCCAATTCTCTTACACCCTGTAAAATACAAACCCATCTCTACCAAGACCATCATGTATGTCAAATCCGACGCCACCATCAAATTTGAAAACACGATCATTTTACCGACATTAGCCTATGTTTTGTATAGACTAATTTTGTAATCATGTATGAACAATTTTTATATGCAGTGTACTTTTATTACTTTCATTTTATGTTATAACTTTTAGGTTAGTAAACTTTTCAACAAATCGAAATTCGTTTTTTTTAATCCCCTTGAGGGTACGTACAACCGCTAAAATTACATAATGCCATACTGTTGCCATATGTTTGCCGTCTTGTTGCCTGACTTTTAGTCTGGCAAAAGAATGGCAAGTAATTATTTTTGTAATAATAGGCTCACCCTCCCAGTTTTGTGAAAGGCAGCACAGCCAATAAATTGACTAAGTGATTTTATTCAAGTGCCCATCTTATTAATTCCACGTACTCACACGCAAAAAGTGGTTCTCGCGTGTTTGAACATTGCTAAAGTTCAAACCAACGCGGTCCGCGTAACAATGCATTGAACCTAAACTGTGTCAAATTTGAAGTAAAAATCGAAACAATCCGTCAAGAAAATAAGTTTGAGTGCGAGGATACACGACAAATAAAGTGTCCTGGTATTAAAATGTTACAATATTTGTTATACTAAATTAAATGATTAAAAAATGTCGATAGAAAATAACGTATATTATACATTTATTGGATTAAAATACATATAATGGATTATATGCAGTTTCTTAACATATAATAGATATTAGACATAAAACATACATTAATTCTATTAGGGCATAATTTATAAGGTTGAAATCAACATTTTTTCGAATGATTTGCTTTTCCAACAAATTTCGATTGGAGCAAATTTCGATTGCTGAAATTTCACGCCTAAAGGATCGACATTTGCGTAATGTGATATTTAATAAACGTTATTGCGATTAAATTTTCAGCGGTTAAAAATTCGCAGTTGTTTCGGCCGCAACCTCAATCGTATCTTTGTCAAACATTTACCGCGAATAAAAGGTTGATTACCGAATTGATTTTTATTGGCGTCAGGTGTTTATTTTACGCCGGTTCAATTGAGAGGAACGTTTTGCGTTCCTCAGGCTATTATGTCAAAGTGTTTTCTTGATTAATTTCGACAACTTATGCCGATCAAAAAAGCATTGTTATCATTGGAGTCACAGAAAAATGTCGTAACACAGTGGAATTGAATTTAAGACAAATCGATACAAAAGTATTAACCATTAACAACTTCTGTGAAAGTTTAATATTTATATGTGACGTCACTTCCATCGGTAACAATTAAAACATCGGATTACCGATTAATGTATCAACGCGAGTATTAATAATGGACGAAATGATATCCACTAAAAGGAATTCTTGGGATAAAATACCAACATCGTTCGGATACATTGAACTCTTAATTATTCATTGTTTCGGGTTATTTTTGTAATTCGTTAAATTAGTTCGAAAGATAAACATTTCATTTCGATCTGTATGTAAAGATACTGAAAATTGACGTCGTTTATCTATAAAAAGTTACATGAACAAAGTGAAAATGTTATCATTTTTTTAAGAATGTAATCCACTAATATGATTCTAATAGGGAGAGTTAAAATGAACACCCCATCACAAGTGAATGTGATTCATCAAGGTAGCTTCACTGAAAAAAGGTCTCAGGTTGCTGAGCCAAAATTTTAAGTTTTAAATACCAAATAAACATACCCACGATTCTTTGGAAATGTTAGATTTGAAGTATATGGATTTGTTATTAAGGTCAATATTTGGCTCAGTAACCTGAGGCAGACAGGTTATTATACATATACTCTTCAAGACAAATCACCTTAACTTCAATATGGATTTATTAATTTGATCGCCCGAGTTTCCTCACTCCCTTTATCATCTTAAAAATTCTCAACAATAACTGGAATACTAGAAAGTCAGTGCACTCTTAAAACTGCCACTGCACTCAATATAGATCTGAAAGAAAACCTTGTGATAGTAAAAGGATTTCTTTAAAAATAAACCAATTTCTTTATAACAAAAGTAGTCTTTTAAAAATGAAAGGATATGCTTGTATATTTTAAAGGATACATTTGATATTTAAAGAAATATCTTATGTATCCTTTATATGATATTTCTTTTTTATATTAATAGGTTTATTAAGTATTTATAATTCCATGCTTTGAAATGACACTCCTTTACACTTCAAATGCAATAATTTCTAAATAAATTAATTCATAATATTTCGTATTAATGATTTCGTATTAATAATATTATAAATATTTTCCAAAACAAAAGAACAATAGACGGAAATAAATTTTGATCGAAGATGAATTGAGGAATAAGCTTCGAAACGTCAAATACATCGCATAGTTTCAAATCATAAAGTTAAAATTTTGTACCTTGAAATATTTCGCCTTTCATCCCAAAATGCGTCCTCAATTTTTCATCCCTCAAAATGTATTTTCCTGTATTAAATTGCAACAATTTTTCACGTCAAATAATATTTCAAAAGAAACATTAATGTTAATAACGATTTAAGAAATTTAGTTTATTTTCTCAACTGTTCTCCTAAAAAATCAAAGCACACTTCATCACATCCCGAGGGCAATAATTATAAGATATATTGGTTCAGTAACTCTCCTGGCGCTCTAATAGCATATTATTAACACGACAAAACACCCAAGCAACGATATCACTGCATCCACAGTAAAAGGGTAAGAAGGATTATAAACAGAAGGATGTTTTGCACCGCGATCTCCTCTGAAAATAAACCGCGGGAAACGCGCGGATATCATTAACTATTTTTGAAATATTGATATGTCAGACACGCACAAAAAGCCTAATGAATAAGCATTGCACAATGTGACAGCGTCTATTAAAAATTTACGCGATAAGCAAAGACAGAAATGGTGTCCGAAGTGGTGGGGCTATAAAATCGAAAACAGTTTAGACGGATCCACCAGTGCTCCGAAACATTCCGGAGAGTCTAGTGATCAATTCCAAATAACAACAAACTTATAATGAAGTTCCTTTGCGGATTATTTGTGGTCGCAGTGTTGTTTTGTGTGATGAGCGATGTGTCAGGTACTACCGTAGTTTCATAGTGTTCCTTTATTTGTTTTCATGTCTCCGTTGAAAACAAAATAGTGCACCTTCAAGGTTGAGAACTTTTTTCATCACATCCGGTTATCGTTAAGCGTAGAATGCGCGGAAAAAAAGTAAACAAGACGATTTCGAGGTTCGAGAAGTCGACGGGTTTTGTGGTTATGAAAAAAGTTGTCAACCTGGAAGGATGTGGAGAACATGGACGTTTGAGAGTGAGATTAATTTTGCTTGTAAATTGCAGGACGACACGTTCGACGAAGTGTCGATGATTCTTCCAAGGAGAGACCAACGAATATTACGAATGGAAATATAAACATCAATAATAGCGGAAATAATAGTACAGCAACGAATAGTCCTACTGCATTCAAACCACGTGTAGTATCTACGATCCCTAAAAAGAAAATATCCTTAAATACGACATCGGAAGCCAGCACAGAAGCAACAATAACGTCAACTCCGACAACATCAGAATCGACATCAACGCCGATAACTACAACACCGACAACATTAGCATCGACATCATCGACGCCGACACCTACAACGCAGCCACCGACAACGCCAACACCGACAGAGACAACAACAGAAACCCCAACGGAGACAACAACGACTTCAACAACGACAACAAGCACGGTAGCCCCAATAACAGTAACATCGGAACAACCAACGGACCCAACAACAGTAACATCGGAACAACCAACGGACCCAACAACAGTAACATTGGAACAACCAACGAATTCAACAACAGTATCAATGCAACAACCAACGAATCCAACAACAGTAACATCAGAAATTCCGGTTACATCAACACCAACTATGGAATCAACATCAAAACCAGCGGTACCATTGATATCTGAAACCCAAACAACAACAAATTCAACTATGAAACCAAACGCTAAGACAATGAAGAAAAGTTCGGCGACCCAAACAGGTGCGATATTTGCAATTGTGTTGTGCAGCTTTTTGACGGCAGTTATGCACTAACCTGGTCTGAACTTTTTTGATTGATCATGAGACGTTAATAAGATTCTGGCGAGCGTCGCAAAACGTCAAAATGTCGATGGTTATTGACTGAGATTATTTGACAAATATAGCCTTGTACAAATATTTAATTAATATGTTGTATACGTTTTGTACGGAGTCTATGGTATATTGTATTATGTATGTATGATTTTGTGTGATCCGAGAGTGTTTGTTTGTTGTTAGTTTTTAAAGTTTAAGATTTAGAATAAAATATGTATGTATACGAAGGTGACTTTTGTTTATTTAAGACAAGAATTTTATTTTGCGACCTTAGAAATGTTTCTTTCGAGAAATATGAGTTTTTGAGCAATATTTTTATACTGAGTTGTAAATTTATCCTGACAAATAAATAGTGTTACAAATAGTTGACTACGTGACGAACGCTTTTCTAATTACCTTGCGGATTAAAATAAACTACAACGCATTCGGCATTGAGAGGATATTTTAGTAAATAAAATAGATTATTACCTCGAAATGACGTAATTGCAATTAACAAATTCTACACCGCAATGGAAGCGTTTCGCAAATCCAAAACGCTTTAGTAAATCTCGCCACGATCAGTGACGTCACCCTGGCGTTCACGTAACTTTTTAAATTCAACGAACATTCGGTGTCTCTCCATTGACAATACCATTGGAAAAATTAATTAATTTTTTTTTAATTAATCATCTTAAGTACAATATAGTGTGCTTATGATGCTTAATTAAAAAATAGATATTATAGTATAATTCCAATAAATGTTGCTGTACATTTCAAATAAATTTCTAATAATATACAAATCTAATAAATTGAACTTTCCTTCGCATTTAATAGCACAACTTTAAACCAAATTTTGTCGACACATTGCCGTCGAAAAAGAAGTAGGCTTTATTTCAACGAAATTAAGTGTTCTGAATTTAAATGCTTTATTCCTAACACGTGTCCATTCAGCCCATTAACATCCCATTTATATTTTTATTATCAGGTTAAAAAAAGTTAGCTCCGTAATGGACTTAAAAAATAGGTCAAATGGCCCAACTAATTGACCCTGAACATTCGTAAACTTGGTTCGACGGAATCGTGAATCGCCTGGTTAATTGCTAATCGATCGTGAAAAAACGACGGTTCATCCCGCCGTTGCTTACGCGGCGCTTTTCCGCCAAACGTCCGGCCGAGATTCGCCAACCAATCGCGAGCTTGCACAACAATTTCTCACGCTTTGTGGGCCGCGCAGCTTCATCGCTTATTCCGCGAACGTATCGGGAGATAGTAAGCAATTTCGAACATCAATACACGACGAGCGCGTAAAGTCGTATCGATCAATTGCGGGGAGGTGGGGAGAGGGGAAGGACGAAGAAGCACTTTAACCCTCAGCCAAACTTCGCAGTCTAATTTAACTCGGATGCTAGATAAACGCAACTAATTTTTGCGACGAGCTCGTTCCAAGTGTTCGGTTATTTGCTTTATGATTTTTATTTCGAGTTTCGTCTTGGGTAGACATTTCAGTATTATGAGGGAAAATGGGAAGAGAGAGTTTATTTAGATTTCACATTAAAATTCGAAAATTAAAACTTATGTAGACACATTTAAAGCATACTTAATTTAAATCGAAGTTTTGATGATGAATCGTATGTTTGTTTCTTATCTTATTATTTTACGTGTATGTTCATTGCATCAATTTTCAATTTATAATTTACTGGTCAAAGTAGAGATCAAAGATGTTTGTCGAATATTTAGATGATGATTAAGTATGAGTCGACTTGAAGATTATACTCAGTCCATTAGTATTATTAAAAAACCCATTTTTGAATAATTGTTTATCCAGAAATACTTAGGATGAATTTTGTTTAAGTATTAAAATACATAATATTAAGAAATTTGTTGACAAATATACGTTGTTAAACATGACTCGGTGATTAAAATAAAAATAACGTCTTTTTATTTTTGAACCCGCGTGTTTTTTAAATTGTGTTTTGATGTTATTAGTTGTGCAAACATTAATGGAAAATATGATTGTAACTTTAATTCATGAAGTGATGAAATGAATAAAATTTAAATTGAAGTCTAAAACGGTTTGTTTTAAAATGAAGTGGTTTAATATATGAATTTTAAGTTTGAAACGAATACCTTGGAATATATTTGAGTGAGAAAATAGGTAATACATTTAATTGACAAATCAAAAATGTTGAAAACGATAATACTTTTCAAACTTTAAATATTGCTATTTAAAGTTTTGCTTCGACTAATACATTGTTTTAAATGAATTGTTTAATTTGAATTATTACAAATCGTAGAAATTCTTAAAATAATTTTAAAAAATCGACACGGATAATTTACATTTTGTAACGAAATTCCAAAATTACACCATTTTCACATTGCAATCGCTATTAAAAAATTAAAAATTGCATCTTTTTGATAAATAAAAATGAATGATTCTCGACATCTTTGATCGAATCACAGAAGATGTAGTCGAAATGAAAACAGATACACATTAAATTAGCATTAAACAATCGCCGAAAGCAACACCAATAGGTCGTTTTTATCGATAGTTCAATAATTTCAACCACACTTTTCTCGACATATAAACTTGCGACGGATGCTTATATTGTCGTCAGTAAAATAAGGAGAACAATTAAGATAAGCAATATAAATTGGCGTAACAAACAAGATTATTACTTTAATTCGAAATTTCGAAGTTTTTTTATTTGTTCGATCATTGAAACTGTAAAAAAATATCGAACATGCGAATAAAACTCAACAAATCGTGTCTTTCAATTAATAAATAAATTACTATTACTTAAATGCCTATTACTGTAATTATTTCCAAGAATTTAACTCTAATGATACATAAATCTTATCGATAACAAGTTCTAATTTAAAATAGATCAAATTCATACTAGATCTAATCAATAAGAAATCGATTTGTCGTGAACAAAATGCATCTAAACGAAAGTATTTGGTTAAAGCAATTATCGACAAATTAAAAAAATTCACTGATATCTCTGAAGAGATTCCTCAACTTAATGTTTAGGATAGTTTAATACAACTGTCGAAAAATTAACACAGTTCTCTAATTTTTTACATTGATTAATGCCACCGGTAGAACATTCAAATTCAGACGCTTTTAATAACCAAACTTATTCCATTTGGTCGGCTTTGTCTCTGGAAAAATTCGGGTTGTTTATGGATCGAAAAACTTTGAGATAAGACACCATTCGTATTAAACTTTCACCGACTTATTCCGATTCCGACGCAGCACTATATCCTCAAGATTTTCACGATGAACATTCCGGGATTGTATCCCAAAACCACGGTTTCTTATACACCAAATTTTAACCCAAAAATAGAAATAAAATTGAGATACATTTTTATTCGTTATTTACAACTAAAGTATAGTTTACGTTGTAGTTTTTCCAAAATTACTAGAATTTTTTCCTTTAAACTCTAAAGTTTTTTTCCACTTTTGCTTATATTCCCAAAAAATGCTTACAGTTTCTAAGATGATACTTCTATATATAAGCGAAATGTTTTTCATACAATGTAATCTTACATTCACAAAGAATCCGTGTTTCACCAGTTACCAATTAATATATATATATATAATGACAGAAGTTTTATTTTGTACGTGTATTTTGAGTATGAAAGAAACATGGCGGGTTGAAAATTGTGATCGGCGAAATAGCACACAAAATTGCACAGCGCTTTGATTCGCGTTTGTTCGTTCGCTGAAGATTTGTTTGGCGTAATTTTGCGTAACGGTACGTTTTCGCAGTGCGGCGTAAATATCGTTCCAAAGTGTGCAAAAATGAAAGATACACTTTGCCCATAATCATCGCCGTCACGTTCTCGTGACTGTCGTCACGTATGGCTCATTAGGAAGTCGACGTGCATTTTCGCCGGCGCAATAATCTCCACACGGGAATCGAATAAATATTTCCGCGGTCGCACTCCCCGCCACGATCCTTAATGCGATTCTTCAAAATTATATCAACAAGCTGCAATCCGAATTTGTGAACGCAAATCGCGTTTTCCCCAGTTTTTCGTTCCAATAAAGTTACAAAGTGTATTTAAAATTGTAATGTTCCAATTTTAACCTGGAAAAACCACCTTTTTCCCTTAAAATTTAAGTTATCTGTAAAACGTCTAATTTTCACAAATTTAATATCAAACTTCAAAATCTCACATTTTCCCCACTAATTTTGAATCGTCCCAAAAATAATAATCTCAGAATTCAGACTTTCTTTAAAACTACACTTTTTAATTTCAGTTTCAACCCAATCTTTAAAATTAAATTTTCAACTTTGCATATTTTTCTCTCGATATGTAAACTACCAAAAGAACCGTACTCGGATAGTTTTTACCGCGAAGAAGTACTTCTTGCAAAAAGAGGAAAAAAAATGCGGAACGTGAAATCGTCCGAGGCCGGTTTTTTGTTTCGCAGCGACCTCTAGCGAGCCGCGAAAATCATCCGGAACCAACAAAGTGCGCCGAGGTGCATATCTCATTGTTCGGCGAGCTTTTATCAAAAGCAGTGGAAACGTTTTGCAACGCGGCTGGCGAGCGCATTGTCCCTTTCCAGCGAGCGAAAAGTCAAAAGCCGCCCGGCGGTATGCAACCAGCCCGCATGCCGACGTCACCGCCCGTACGTCTCGCAGGCGCACCCATCAAACGGATGATGATCAAACTGCGCCGTTGTTTCAGACTGTTGACAGTTTTCACGGCGGACCGGATCGTCTGCATAAATCCACCCATTTTATATCCTTTTACCACATTTCAACTCCCCTATCATAACTATTGTTGATTTTTTTATATTTTGGTCATCCTATGACTTAGGGTGTTAATTTCGGTGGAACAATAAAATAAAGTTGCGCACCTTGCACTGGGAAACAAAAACTGACCCAACACAAAAATCGTCAGATGTAACTGAAAAATGATTTTACATTTAGAAGTAATAGTACAAAAGTCATCGAAATTATAAAAGAGAGGTTAGGTTGGCATTTACTTTGTACTATTTTAATGTATACAAATTTATTTACTTTGAATAACACTTTATATTAAAATTAATATTTTTTTTTTTCTGAAATTAGTCACATTTTAAATGTGTATTCGCTTTTTTCATTGTGAAATGTATATTAATCGCTTGTTTTACTTTGCGATACCATGTTGAGCTTACAAGGTGATTTTGTTGATCCAACATAACTTCTTTAATTTCATTTTTATTGTTGACTTCCTCAGTATGTGGTCGATGAACAAAAGAGAGAAATCTTACTTTTGAATGACTTTTAATCTTTTTAAAATAATTTAAGAAAAAAGAAAGCATTTTCAAGAACTTGTACAATTTAATCGAGTGAAACTTCTGTCATGCTTGATTATAGTTTTATCTGTTTGTCGAAGTTGATTCGTATACGAAGAATTTATTTATTTTCCTCTGTTTTGTTAATTGAGGCGACTAATTCCTTATCTGAAACGAATACTCATTTAGATATAATTAAACACATTTATTTGTACTTAGTTCAAATAACGAATTTATTTGAAGATATACATTCTGAATAAACCTGTATTTCTTTCTTTCAATTTTACATATTATTTTAACCAAAATGAAACTTTTCTTATAGACTTCTTTAAAACCCGTTCTTATTAGTGATCTAAGATTTTTAGTACTGTACTTTTCGTCCCCCCCTATTTATTTTTATATTAAGGGGATAATTTCAGAGATAAGAAACTATAAAGTCTGAGAGCAACCGATTGTTGTCTTTATTTGTTGTATTATTAAGTAAATACTTACTTCATTAAAATCATCTTGTAAAAGAAGTTTTGTTATTATATTTGCCATGATTTTGCATATACCTTATTATGTTTTTGTATATATTTTTGTAATGTTTTTGTTTACATAGTGTTACTTTTCTTTACATTCGCGTGATGTTTTGGTGGACACTTAAGCTGGATGTCCAAATTTGTAAACCCCTAAGAATCGATGTTTGATATTTGTCTGAAATACACGTTACAATCGGAAAAGTAATGATAAATCGAATTATTTATAAGTAATAAATGCTTTTGTGCATTAGATTTAACATCAAAACTGCAGTAATTATGATTTTTTATGTTAAAAAGATTATTTTCTACAGCGGTGTTTGTGTCGCAATTAGTAAACGGTGAATGATTTTATGACCCAATTAGTAAAC
>JABFPB010003835.1:0-16156 GCA_022817645.1 Ceratoteleas bidentatus | reverse complement strand
AAATCGACGATTAATTCATCACGGAAGTGAGCGCGCGCCAGTGGGGTGGTGCCTTTTCTATCGGCCGCGCGCCCGATCCGGCGCAGCTCCTTCGCGGCGCGTAAGCATAACAGCACCAACGCTATTCCATGGATGTGAAATATCGGCGCTTTTTTGCCCGCGTGAATTATGTGCTAAACAGCCTTATTGTCGGTAAACATTTGCGTTGGGCGATTTTATGAAGAATCGCGAGCGTCTTTTTCAGTTGAAACACAATATGAAACACGCGAATCAGCTAAATTTATCGTTTGCTCTACGAAATGTAGTTTGTTGTATTTTATGGGGGAACCTTGCAGGTGTTAACCAATAAAAATTAAGTGCTTCACCTCAAGAACTGCAAAATGTACTAACATAAACGGACGTGAACATCAGCAGGCTCCTAAACAACTAGCTGAACATTAGAATCTAACTTAGTCAGGTGTCACCAGTATAAGTCTCCTAACCTAACCAGGTGTCATTGCTACCAAGAAATTAACTTATTTCTCTTAGTGGAGATTTTGATGAAAGAGTGACTTGTAAGTTCCACAGTTCATTTCACAGTTTGTTAATCGGTTGTTCATAAAAGTATATTCATCTGCACCAGCGAGTGTTCTGTTTATATGCACGTGTGTATGTGCATAAGTAATCGTATATATATACACTTTTTTCTATGAAAAAGTGTCGGGCGAACGAAAAAGCGGCCGAAACTGGAACAGTCGGAGGCGAATTGTTTGATGAATGAATAATGATTTTGTGCCCGTTCATGAATTTTCATGTTGACGAATTTTTGCGCGACTAATGAATTCTTACTTTCCCGTCAAAGGCGGCCTTATTTCTATGCGTCGCGCCATAATTTTGTGCGCGCTGTAAGATTGGATTTTCTATTAATGTACAATTTGATGTAAATATGTAACCGGCCAAGTAGCGGCACAATCCAATTTCCATAATAATTCCGGCGTAGCCATCCAGCGCGAATGCAATGAAGAGGACCGCGTAAAAAGCAGCGACCACTTTACATTCAAAGGCACGGGCGGACGTCTTTGAAAATACAATCGCATGATACAACGCCGTGCATTACCTATACCCTCGCACTACGAAAGAGATATCGTAAAAGATGATGTTATATATTATGCGGCGCAAGACTCCCATCCGCTGTGCCGCAAAATCCATAGTAGCATACGCCGATATATTAATAAAATTCGAAAGTTGAAGAGAGCGTTCCGCGGATATACATTTTTACCTTGCTCTTACCAATATAGTTGCATCGCTTGGAAAACTTTGCTTATTCTTCTTTCGCGATATTTCCTCCACGCACAAACGGCGGAATCATTAGAAAATAGCTTTCGTGCCGTCCTCCTTTTGTGATGTAGCAAAATGTTAAACTCATGCAACGATGTGATTTAGATCGGAAGTACGCTGCAATGTGAGTTCAAGAGAACTCCGAATCGGAAAATTGTTCTCAGAGTCACATTTTTCTGTTCCGTTCAGAAGGTGAATAGGTAATGACTTTAACCATTTTGTGAGTTGGTTAGAAAGGCGTACTTCAAAGCTGCCATGATTTCATTAGGCTGCCAAATCGCATTTAACTAATTAATAATTTGTTGCTTATCTTTTGATCACGAACGCGCTTTATTGCTCATAACCTGATAATTATATTGCAATAATCGCACAGGATGGTAGTAATTTGATTGTCGTATTTGCTTACCACGAAACAATAATCGTTATATAATAATTATCACTTTGTATATTTTCAGCAGATAGTGAAACATGATTTTGTTAGACATTTTCAACTAAAGTTAATTATTTCCTCAGATCAGAATATTTTATTTGCTGGCAAAAAACAATAAACTGCTACAATCCACTAAAGTAAATATCCCCAACTCTCGAACTGTGTTACTCGGGAACTAGGGAAAGATCGTAGGTCACCCTTAAAATTCACCTTTACCCTTGTGGTCCCCCTAACCGTTTCTTATCGGGCCCCTCGCGCAGCTCAGGGACACCGGAACCACTCGTCGTTTCGTGTGACGGATAAGCGGCGCGTCGCACAATGCGGGCGCACAAAACGCACAACAACGCGGCGCAGTTAAGGGCCATCGGGGCACCAGGAGGCGCCGCCCGCGGCCACTCTTTTCTTCCGTCCGCGCAGATTTGCATGGCAATGCCGCTGAATAACCCACCGCTGTTAACCCCGGCACAATGCTCGTCACATTATGTTGCATCAGAGAGTACGCTCGTTTCCTTCTCGTCGCGCGCCGCAGATACGTCTGTGACGCCATTATCCCGGCGAAGAAATTCCCGCGGATCCGGGCGAAAGTGGTGGCAAAAAAGCGCGAGCACGGCGCTTCGTGACAAATGCGCTTAACTCACGAAGTTGTCGCGCGATGTTTTGGGTTAATCAATCAACGTCGCGCGCCAGGTAAAACCGTAAATCCAAAGGGGGGTGCGAAGGGCGGTCTTAAGGGTCGCGCGCAGAAGTTCGCCCGACTGACAAGTAAAGCGCGGAGACGCGGGTCTCTCGAGAGCGTCACAAGGGCCCTCGCGACGCGTGCATATGTATCCATTATGCAAATTCCGTGCCTATTATAATAAGCGCAGTCCTACCTTTGAGCTCGGCGCGCCCGTCTACAACTGTCACCATTACGGCAACACGCGACTTAGGCCAAGGGACAAATTCAATTAAGACCCGCGCGGCAATAGGACCAAGTTATTCGGCAAATTGCTTTGACTACGGCAACGCCGTGTCGCCCCGCCCCGAAGAAAGTCGCGATCAATGCCCGAAAATCCGGCCCGAAAGGGCGCAAGACTCGAAAATTCGCCCGCTTGAAGGAACGCTCCCGCGTGGACGACCGACAATCGCTCGCATCGAACAAAGTCGATGATCTGACCGGCCGACTATCCGCGTAGCTCGTTCGCACAAAAAGATACAAAAAGCCATTGTTGGCCGTTCTGTGGGTGACGGATCAGCCGGGTGATCCATCAGACTCGGACGGGAAGAGGCAGCTTGCGGAAAATGGGCTGGGACAGGGAGTGTGACGGAATCGAACGGGAGGAATGAGAAAGGGAGGAGGAGGGGGAGGGGGAGAGGGAGAGGGAGGCTTTGCTGGCTGACTGGATAGGGGTGAGTAATTAACCAGGCCACAGCCAGGCATGCAGGCCAGCTCGCTTGTTTGCGCTGCAGCCTTACGTACACTCGGATCCCTGGCAGGGTCATCGCTGCTCGAACGGCGATGCTAAATAAACTGACGCGGTGATTGATCAATCACTGCGCCGGTAAAAAAGCCGTCGCGCACAAAGAAGCAAACTCAAGCCTTGTCGCGGCGTTTTTTCACCATCGGTCCGTGCGATCTGTCGGTTGGGAGAAGATCGACGCGAGTACTGTGTGGATGTATGAAGAGTGGCGGTCATGGGATGATTTGGTGATGAATCAGATGCAAGGACACTAGATACAATGATTTCAGTAGCTGCTGTAAGAATTGTGAACTTTCTAGATTGGAGTTTTCCAGGGAAGATGATATAGTGAAATTGGTCTACTCTCTGCAGAAATGGATGTAGAATCTACGATACTTAGAAAAAGAACGTCTGCTTCGACTTTGATGGTATGGTTATACAAGAAAATTATATTATATGGTGAGTAAATCTAAAAAAATTCTGGGACTCGAAATGTTTTGAAACGATCACTGGTGTATGACCACAATCCCCACGAGTCAACGACTCTTAACAGCTTTATTTTCCGACTGATCGTCCGAACAATCCGGTGCTTCTGTTCTCAACATCCACTCGAACTACGCAAAGTGGCGGATCCCCGCGCCGAACTAATCAACTGCGATAATTCCGCGTATCTCCATTAGACTTAGGCAGCAGCGGTCAAGCATGGCCAGGGCCGGGTTATAAGCAAGTGGGTTAGCCAGGCTGAAAACGTGCACCGACATAGGGCGTAAAGATGGAGGGTGACCCTGCATTGCACCCCCAGCATTCAGGCCGCGTATATAGCTATGCATAGCGGAGCGACGCGTGAACACACCGAGTATTCTCTTGAATGCCCAAGAATGCGCACGGTACAGGCCTGCAGATAGGTTTACAGTGGCTTGAAATATTGCGCGTCTCTCCTTGGAAGATGTACGATGCGTTATTGTTGCGAGCATCGGAGCGAAAATTTTGGTGTCTGGATGCATCTTGTATTCCCTTTAACACCCGGCAGCCACCTTCGCAGTATCCGCCCGGCTGATATAAATGTAAATAGAATATGTGCATGTGCCTACAAAAGATGGCTTTATGACGTCGTATCAAAGAGCCGCGCTCGCGCGAGCAGTAAACATTTTTTTTCGCTTTCGTCGAACAATATCCGGCGCTGTGCCGCGCGGAATTATCGCGGCACGGGGAAGACGGTCGCGCGGTCTAATCTACGCGCTTGATAATGCTAAAAGGTTTTATGAGCGTTGCACATGATAGATAGGTAATCTCTTGTTGCATCGCGCCTTGCCGTTAATCTTTCGTGGCTTGCGAGAGGATGGCGGCAGACAAGCAGGGGCGAGCATGCAGCATACGTCCGCACGCGACGCGCAAACCCTATCTACCTCATGTTTCAGTCGCTCGAGAGCTTTCTTTTACGCGCCTTGAAAAAGCGCAAGATTACGATAAAGCGCCTAAATAATTGCGCCCGACTGCTGCCTCTCATTCCATTAGAGCTAACGCATTAAGAACCCGAGCGGAGGCCGTTGACCCAGGCCGCTGACCAAAACAAATTATTAAAACCGCACGTCCGTTACTTCCAAGCGGCGCGTCACGTGGCGCTGATTGCTCGGGGGCTTTCGATTTGTCGTCTTGGATTGATACGCTTTCGGACGCCATGAAGCTATTTATATTGTAATTTAGCAATTCCGCTTGATTGCGGTGATATATTGTTTGGGCGCGCTACGAAATAGTTGTACGTTACTTATTTGGTTACTTACTTAATCAGCGTTTAATTGATCATTACCGTTTTATCGTTAAATTTCATCTTTGTCGTGGCACTAGCATTTCAAAACTTTACCAACTGTACTCGAGTGATGTTCATTTTTGCTTCGATAACACACGTTCTACATATGGTATCCGATGAAGATTAAAAAAATAATGCTTCGGTAAAATGGTGGTTTCTTTCTGTTCTTATTATTACCAGCTGTATTTCTTCTTGTTTATTGTTCAGTGGTCACGGAATTGAATTAAATAGTGTTACACAAACATTTTAATACGCAGCTTTAACCAACAGATTTGGATCTTCGTGCCTATGCCGGTATTACCATTTTAAACACTTCCAACTTAACCATTTTTGTCGAACATCAGACTTGCCATCGTTTTCATCGAACCACCTCCCACCACCGTGGTTTCTTATCATAATTTTCATATGAATATTCTTGATGATTACATGCGTTGATCGGCGTCGAATGTTTGCATTCAGCAGCATGATTTATGAATTAATTAATTCGACTGCTACACGATCCTCGAACATCTCTTCAGCGTCTCGTGATTAATGGATATCGACCCGGGCCGAACTCTCGAGAACAGCTCGCAACCAAAGTGTTGATTTGATACGAATTAATCAATTACACATGCGTTTAATTCGGCAAAACTGAACCGTCACGTGACGCGCATAAGCGCTCCGCAGGAGTTTGCATCGAGCATCGTCCGGCGGGCTTAAACCGCTTCCATTAACGGTCGAAGTTGGTCGATCGCGACAGATGGGGACGACGTGACCAAACCGCAATCGTATTCTATGAAATCCATGAAATATTTAATGGGATTATTGATTTTGAGCGCGGACGCGCTACGCAAGAACTCGTCTTTCGCGCAATTTACGGCACTCTGGAGTTGCACGGTGCGCTAACGTGATTACCTTTTTGCCGTTCGCGAATCTTTTCGCGAACAGATTTCCCGCAACTTGATTACAAGCGCGCCGTCGACGAAACAATTCGGCAATTGCGAGAGGTCGGTCATTTTCGCGCCGACTTCAATCAATTTCGAGCGAAACGATTTTGCAAAACGTACACTTTTCAAACTGTGATCGACTTCTCGTCGCGGTCAAAGTGTTTCGCGCGAATATGGATTCGCTCGTTTAGCCTTACGTTATTTTCGTCGCTCAGTTCGAATGAATTTGCAGTTTAAAAGTTTCATCGGACCCGTAACCTTATTACCGCGTGGAACGCGTTCCGAATCGTTCCGTCTTGCGCAAATGTATTTGCAAATCGGCTTCGTCTGTTTATATATTGGCAAGGTAGGCCGCGCGAAAACAATTAAGCTTGACAATTTTCGAAGCTCGGTCGAAAAAGCGTGGGCGTTTTTTCGCCGCCGAGCGTACAGATGTAGTTGCAGTGTAAATAACTGGTTTACGGTAATAAAAAGTGACGTGTTGCTGCAGAATGAAAATGTAGCGAGGGAGTGAAAAAACGCGGGACGGGGGAGTCGCGCCGGGCAGGAAAGGTGGACGGAAAAAGAGAGGTTTATACTCAACGGATACAGAGAAATTCTCGGTCACAGGACACATAAAATATCAGCCGGAAGATTACCGTCGACCGTTCTTCCCGCTTGCCCCGGACTTCTTCAATCCTTCGCCACTCTAACTCAGGGGTCCTCCACATCCGCTTTCGACCGTAGTAGCTTTTACCGGGAATATATGCACCAACCATCACTTTGTTACTTTCGCCATTCTTTTTATCCTCGCGGTATTACTTTGTGCGAGCGCAAAGTAGCGCCCAACTTCACACGCAACGCTGGGCTGTCGTGGGGGCTTTCATAGACACGGAGGAGGCATTATTAGTCACGATTAAACAGCTACTTATTCATGCCCGTCGACATTTTCTAACGGCGCGACATGTAATTAACGGGCATTGAATTAGTACTCGTGCGGATTCTGACGTGTGACGAGATTCATTGTGCGCAAACCCTAATTAGGAGTTACTTCTAATTATCTTTCGCGCAGCACGATTTTTCATCGCCGAACAAATTTCAGAACTGCCGTTTCGAGTGGCGCGAACTCGAAACTTCGCCGCGCAATAATTATCATCACGGCATCGCTGGCGAACAATGTTGATACCGCAGTTACGTGCAATTATATCGCGGCGGTTAATGGTGTCCGAAAAAAGGCACAATTGCCTGGTTTCCATTATACCCGCGCGTCGAAATGAAGGGACGCAATTTGCGCGTTTTTCGCGTTTTGTCCGATGCCGCGTTTGGATAAACAAAACTGTCGCGAAACGTGACGAGTCGATAATGAAAATGATAGCGCCCGAGTGGCGCGCGCAAATTAAAATGACTAAACGCGTTAGTAAGGCGAGAGTTATCCCTAGACTGAGCCTTGTCCGGTCCAGATATTGATCGGCATTCGCATTTTATCCCACTGTCGTTCCAGCTGGTACGTGATTGACGTTCTATAATTCAGGTTGTGTCAGTGATGGGACATGCGAATAGGCGGCCGCCAAATGAGTGCGTCGCAGTCGGACGAAAAGCTGCACAGTGCTTTTCAGTGGCGCTTCTTTGCCTGATTTATGTCCGCGGAACATAAACAAGAGCGAGTCCGGCAGTATCTGTCAGGAAGAAATTGTCGGGATTTGCGCCGCAAAAGCGTCACGGGCGCATCGATCCGTCATCCGAAACCCTAAGTTCCTTGCGATTCTGATCGCGCGGCGGCATCAAAGTGGTAACTAATTAGCGAAAGTTTGCGAAAGCCGGGTGAGCATTTGGTCGATGGGAAAAAATTTGGCTTCGTATATCGGTCGGGAGTTGGTCGGATGTAACTGAACGCATCGGTGACCGCGAAAGGGACTGAGGGAAATTTGTCGAAACATTTTCGAAAAGTGGCCTCAAAGGGTTTCTCGACGGGAACACGCGGATTCATTCAATCGTTGGCAGTAGTTTCATGGCGATTATAAATAAGTTTGCGGTCATAAATAATTTCGATTCTGGAGCGCGGGCCGTAAAACAAAGCACTCTTGTTTTATAATTACGCGTTTGTTGAATCAGATAAGCCGGTAATTGATCCGGTCGCCGTAAGTGGATTTATAATAATCTTACTGGGCTATTAATGTGGCACATTTAAATTTAATTCGCGACGTAATAGTACGATATTCTCTTCGTGCGTACCCCACTTTATCGGTCGGAAAAGTTTCGTTATCGTCGCGGAGTTTAATTTAAAAGAAAATAGTCACAAGAAATTTATCGCGAGATGAATAATCTTGAAGTGTGTATGAAGTTAAATATGGTAATGCGCCCGATTTATATAAAGACTTATTCAAGTTGAAAGACGGAAAAGCCACTTTTTACATTCAACCTCTCTCCAGACAGAAGTTCCGCAGCACACAATGTGAACGTATAATTATAACCGCATAGGGACATTCTCCGTGCCCTCGCAACCCAATTACATCTTCCGCTGTATTGATAATGGAATACAGTTCAGTGGAAATGTCAATATACGATCAGACGGCACCTTCTTTGCATCAATTACACCTGTACAGAAACATGAAATTCAGCGTGGATGAGAGCTTAGTATCCAGGAAACAAATTCTTTGCGGATGCAACCGCGCAGCCGTCGAAAGAACGGGCATTTCGGTCAAGCCAAAAGACGCGAGGGAAAAAATTTTGTTGCACGTCGTTTTTACGGCTTTCATTACTTTTTTATGGTCGCTCGCTTTAAGAGCCCGCGCTCGTCCATTTTTTAGTTCGCCGTGGTTCGAGCGGCAGCGCGACGCGAGGCTTCGCGCACGACTATATTAAGCTCGTAATTCTCGCCAAGTGAAATATAAGAGGCCCGCTACTCCGAGGAAACGAGATACTCGCGAAGTACTTTCCAGCGATTAACAAACGTGCCTGATACCGCTTGTGCCTGATATCGCGCGATAAATTATGTGCGATACGACGACGATGTGATCAATTGCTTTCGAAATGACTTTTTTATGGCCCGCGCGATGTAAACGAGGCCTGATTATTGAAAAACGCTCGCATCAGTTGCCGCGTCAGCTTTACAAATTGCCGAAAACAAACCGGCGAAAATTAAAATGGAGTACTGTTACGGCCTAACAAGCCCATAAATAAGGCGAATGGCGACGAAATTAATGGTCCCGCGCAATTTTAGCGTACCAGTGTTGTTTATGCCGGATTACTAAGAGTTTGCAGATTTTTCGGTTTCAGGTCGCATCGAAAAGGTGTGTTTAATTTGCACCGCAATCAATTCACATAATACGTATCAGAGGAAATGGTTGCAACAAATAATCGATGCTCAACACAGTTATGTTTCTCTTGATCCTGACTATTTTTTGGGCAAACTACTGCGAATCGCTGGCATCACGGACAAAACGTCTTCCGCAAAGTATTTTTTTGCTACTCACTCTTTCCTCTGACAATGGTAGAAAGTTATTTCGATTTTATTTTTACAATACTTAACAAAGTTTCTCGACACTCCCGCCGGGCAACGCGGCGGAACCAGGGTTTGCTTAACGCAACCCTGTTTCAATTTGCCTTCAACCAGCCGCGCGTAAACTTTAATGCAAGCCAAGATATTAATCCCGAGCATTCTCGCAATTTTTTCGTTCGCCTGTCTTCGCAGCCTCAGCATTCCTTGCGCCGTAGCTCTGAATAATTCGCGTGCCGCGAAAATCGGCGTCGCCCAATCCTCGCGGTCTGCCGGTTACATTCACGATCCAATCCGAAAATGACGAACATCCGATGCGGCGCGCGCTCGAAAACCTGCCGGGTCCGTTACAAATTCCGAAACACTGGCGCGCCCATTATTCGTGGATCTCTTTCAACCGGCGGATCAATAAGCGTAGGACGTTCGTATCTGCGAGATGAAATCGCGCGCAACGATGGATTGGCGAGATCGAGGAAACTGTCGAATCGATAGCGCGTAAACGGGCTTCATTTGATGACAACCCGGGGATACGGCAAAGCAAACGCCGATTGGTTTGTAGCGAGCTGCGGATCGGCAGCGTTAGCTGCTACAAGTGTACACAAGTCTGGTTATCTCGGCGGCATTACGTTCCTACGGCAATACAAATCGAACGAAGTAAACGCGAAGCTGATACGATGTAGGAATGAGAACGGGAGCATCCCAATAAGTGGATTGACTAGCGCGTATCCCTTGCCCCGCGCCGAGCCGCCGTCTAAGGTCCCCGTCCCCTCCCTTTTTGGCTCCCCACACCATTCCCCCTTTCTCTCTATCCGTATCTATTGCAGCACTGGGAAAATCGCGATGGTTGCATTAACAAGATTTTTCTCCGGGCCGACCGAAACTTCGATTACGGTGACAGGAAATTAATATTTGTCGTGCCGGGGACAAAATCAAAAATAGGGAAAGCCGTCGAAGGAATTGAGATGAGGCGAAAAGAGGTGTGCGATGAAAAATTGGCGGCTTTCGATTGACGAAAGGAGGACGAGAATCGGATGGTTTGGAGAATTTCGAAGTGAGTTTGAAGGAAATTTGAGTGACGTAAACGTGGCCGGAGAAGACGTGATTAAACATTCTGAATGCAAAAGTCGGTGCAGAGATAGCAAAATTTATGCGGTTGGACATAAGTAAACGCAAGCCGAATTTCGAAGTTGCCGAGTAGATTTAACTGGTCCAACTCGTTGTTCGCAGTTGGCAGGGTAGCTCTTTCACTTTTCTTGCGCACTTTTTTGAGTTCGAATGCAAAAAGGGGAACAGATGCCGTCGTCAGACAAGATTTATTGAGATTGAAACGATATGTACTGTCAACTTATTGGACTTTGCCCCGTATTTACCCCGGCGCGCTGTTCTTACGGAAACTGGAAACCCTCAATGACATCTCATATCATTTCCTTACTCAAAAATGTCTCGGAGTCTGCATTAAGAATCATTTCTCCGTAGCTGCGCGAAATTTCCGTCTCTTCTTGCACAATTCCGTTGCTAATCTCGCGAAATTTACAGGACAGAAATACAATTTCGCGAGCAAATGTTGCCGCGCTTTTCCATCCGGCCTTCGCCTAAGAAACAAGTCCGCTCGATCTTGAAAAAAGGCGAAATTATATCCACTGGCATCGTCGCACTCGTAAAGCAGCTCATCGCTCAAGCTTACGACACGACGACCTTATTAGACGACGCTGATTTGTGCCTTTCAGCCAGCGCGCGGAATTCTAAGTGCTCGCGTCGAAATTCCGGGAAAGAGCGCGCGAAGAATTTGCCGCGTTTGAAAAAAATGGCACGAAAAGGCGCAAAAAGGCATCGCCCGCTCATAATTTTTATGACACCGCGGCGAAACTGCTGCGCAGGCCCTCCCCCTCGATTCCGCTCGCACTCCGCTTTTCACGATTCGTTGGATACAAATTGACCGTAACTTCTCGCTTTTACGACTTCTCAAGACATGCGAGGAAAGGATGGATTTAGTATTAAATAGAAACAGTTTGCGCTATTCATTTGCCGACTATTCGTAACACACTTTTACAGCCCGTTTTCGCCAGTTAAGAGAATGAACTATGAAAAAAGCACGAGCCAAGCAACGCTCGCGCGCCGCCGCCTTGTTTTATTCAGTTCATCTGCAAATAATTTGTACGCGGCTGAATTATACGGTGCGATATAACACTTGCTCGGCCAAATTGACAGTCATTAAGACGCTCGTTTCTCACGGGCTAATTTTTCGATTGCCGTGTTGAAGCGACTTTTTTTTCGAGAGAACGCTTTTCGAGTCAATTGCTCGAGAATTTCAGATTTAATGAGGAGAAAACGAAGAACGCTTGGACGGTGGAGGTTTGATTCCTCGGAGCGATAGTGCGGTGTTGATCGTTATGAATGATGGGCGATTCGTTAAAAACTTTTTCAGCTTAAACCGCGGCTCGTAAAATTTAATCGGATGTAACCGAAAGTTTTGTAATTATCGCATTAATTATTGATATTTTAATTCCGACGTTAGGCTCTCAGGATTTGCGGCGGTTAATGTTTTAGCGAGATTCGTACTAATAACTGTTTCGATATTTGATTTATTTCAAATTAGGTATTTTACATGAGTTTTCACGTTCAAACGGTGGACACTTTTGTTGGACGTTACATTGAAACGTCATTTAATTGTAATTCACTGTTTCACCGGATTGTTTGCGACGAAATTGACTTATTGCTTTATTCATTTTAAACGGGAGTTGAGATAGAGAATTACAAATCATATTTCGGTCGCAATAAATTTTAGTCCTCGTAAAATTACAAAAACAATTCACGTAAAACAAATTTGATCTGTAAACGTAACGTTTTATTCAAATTGCATCTTGTCTGTTTACTCGATGTAAACGGATTTCAATAAACCAGCGCATCATCCATCATGCTCAGTTTCTCTATGTTTTTAGATTGTTAGCAAACTTTTTCTCCAATTGTTAATCGGACAGTGTACTGCTTTTTCCATGTAGATTAAAATGGAAAACTGGCATTCATATTGAAAGGTTTATGATTAAATAACGTTAAGATAGTAATTGCATTGTAATATTATAAAAAGTCCACAGTGGACCTGTTAATGATGTTGCAAATTTTAACTCAGTATTAATTTGTTAATTATTGAAAAAACCTCTTCGAAGACTAATAGTTTACAGATTCAATTTATATATGCATGAATTAAATTTTGTTTTTCATAAAATATTTCGAAATTGTGAAATTTAAAATTTACGTTATGTTTTAAAATATTATGCTGAATCGTAATGGTCAATGAACCTTTTGTTGTTGAATTGAGTGAGAGAAATTGTTGCCTCTTATTTATTGTCTTTGTATGTACTTCATGAATGAATAGTATGTCTCGATGTAACTGAATACATTTGTCAAGAACTTTAAATGAATTCCTTTGTGACATTCCATAACTTCCTTACAACTGCTACATCAATTTACATCATTACACATTTGAAAATGTTCTATCGTAATATGATTTAACTCAACAAGAAGCAAGATCTTAGAATTCAATTTGATCTCATTGTGAGCTAGTATAATTTCTAGCTGATAAATAGATAATCCTGCAGATTCCTATCAATAATGTAATAATTATTCAGAACGTGTATACCCTAGTAGAAAAAGTAATGTAGCATGCCACATCAGACGTATGGGCCTTATCAGGATCTGATGTGGCATTCGTGATCAAAGAATTCCTGATAAACGCCATACGAGGCCCTTATGAGGTATTCCAATGAGGCATTGAGTCGAAAGTAACGGTTGGAATCGGTGTGGCCCTGATCTGGCATGCCCCTTCAGTGGCCACATCAGGACCTCATCAGGAAAACTGATCAGGTCCTAACCAGGTAATTTTGATGTGGTTTTGATATGGCAACCTGATCATGGCCTATTCAGGTTAGAATGCCACATCATTGGATGAGGCTAACACGATCAAGGCCTCATCAGGTTATGCTATGGCAAGCCACATCATAAGCTGCTAGTATGATATTCATATCACATTTACTCATACATAATGTTCCAATAGCTCGGGGACAAGTCAGACAGACTACAAACTGAGCATCGACGGTTCAATTCTCGTCTCAGTCGTTATATTTTTTCAGCATTTTTCAGCACATTATGAGTCTGATGAGGATTCCTCATCATGCCCACCTCAATTCCAACCGTTTTGATCAAGTGATGTGGCATCCTGATCCGGCCCTGATCTCAACATAATCACAATTTTTACTAGGGTACTATAAAAGTGTTTCTCCGAGAAATAAACGTTTTACTCCTATCTTAAGAAATATTCTCAAAACAATGTGTTTTATAAATTGCACTACTAATTGAACTATCATCTGCAGTTTTTTTTAATAAACCCAACTTCAACATATTCATGATCATATTCCAAAAAGAAAAGCTAACAATTTTTCCCAAGGTACCGTCAGCCTGACCCATCGACCCCGAAATCCCGCCACACCCCTCCCTCAATTCGTCCTAATCACCGCCCCGGGCCGATCCATAAAACTCATTTCATCGCACACAATCGGGCACCATTTGTCGAACATCTCTTTCCAATTGCACGGCCGAATACTTTCGCAACACACGTTTTCAACTTCGTTCGCCTAACTTTTCGTCGCGACATGACAAAACGCGACACGGCACAATGACCGCTGGTGCATGCGCAATCGCGTCGGCATTAAACAGTAAACGCGCGCGGACACGAGCCACACTTCATTATTTTGAATGAGTACACAGGCCGATCGACGAACGAGCGATCCGTCGCGTTTGCACGGCCGAATTCAGCCTCGATGCTCGCTTTTCCGGGCCAATCATTGGGCGCCGCCGCCGTGCCTTTATTGGCTTCGCGCGCACTTTTCGCTTTCGGCTACATCGGTCGCGTCGCGCCGCACTTGCAGTTGCGGTTGACGGCCGTACAATGCAGCCAAACTGCCTTTCGCGTGAAGCCTCGCTCGCACGTGAAACCGCCGGTTTTGTTGCTCTTCAACTCCGACCGCTTTGTCTACACTACATTTATATTGGGTGCGCGCGTTCGTTTCTCTTATTCTGTTTGCCCCTTTTTTCGACGCAGCCCTGCTATCGTGAATAATTAATGCGCGGTTGTTAAGCACACTTTTGCACGAGCATCGCAAAGGGTCCCATTCGATCGCACGAGGATAAAGGTGATGACAATTGGGAGGGTGGAATTGTGATTTAATATGGGGAGGTAAATAAGTCGTGTGGGGAACGTCGTTTCTGAGAAATTTGGGAAATTAGATTGCATTATTTGGCGAATTGGGCGACAAATTAGCGGCCGAGATAAAAGGCTCGCTGCCGATCGTGATGCAGGAAAAGTGTATTGAATATAATTATGAATGTAACGAATCGATCTTTTGTTGGTCTGGCGCTTTATCCGCGATGACCGAGCCGGTCAACGGCGGTTACATGATTAATGGGCGCCGATAATTATTTGCTTTAATTTTGAAATGTGTAAAATCGAGATAGCGGCGGAAATGATATTGTTTAGTAGGACCGCGGTAATTTATTAAAGAGACATTTGCGGCCGGAATAATAATTGTTGCATTCATCCGCGGCTCTGCGGAATTGGACGTTTTATCTGCCTCGCGCGGATCGTGATAATTATTGCAACTTGCGTTTGGTCTTCTCGAGGGATAAATGACCGGGTGGTTTTGCGGCGCGATTGATCGGTGGCGTCGCCGTACAAACGAAACTGCGAAAACAAAAATGCGGCAAGTAAAATATTCGCGTTTTCATTTTTCTAGCGCGCTCATAATTAAAGCGCCATGTGTGCCGGAAATCCGCGATAAATTTTTGGGATCAGTAATAACGTCAGCGACTTGGCCGGCGACTATGGTAAAGGCAACGCTGGTTCACGGTGCCTACAACTCGTAAGCGGTTCGAAAAAGCGAGCCCTGCATAAAATTCCGCGAAATTATGTGAATATCCCAGAAAGTGGCGACGTCTTAAAGAAAAACTTCTCGGTCATTCTTGCGAACTCGCGCGGAGGACCAACGTAATTCAAAATCGGACCGCAAGATCAATCACTGGTTATGAATCCGGAAGGAAAAAGTTCCGAGTGATGTGCACATTTTGTGCAAAAAAATCATAATATGCAGAGTAAATTTCAAAAGCCCATAACTTCGGACACAATCAGCGTAGGTTTTTCAAATTGCAAAATTAAAAAAAAATTTTCAAAGTGCAAAATTTATCAGAAATTTAATAAATTTTATTGTTACGGTAAAAATTGTGTCAGAAAAATGTTTGGTGCGGTGTAGAAGTTACCAAAGTTTAACATTTTCAAGTCGAAAACACTTTTTTTCTTTGCGGTGTGTTGTGAAGCGGAATAGTTTAAATCTCATTATCTTGCATAGCATGGAAGGGGGGAGCCTTCAGATATGTTTTGTTTCAAAATTGCATCCACTTTCATCAAAAAATAAAAACATAACACGCCAAAGAAAAGACAATTGTTTTACTTAAACAATGTTAAACTTTCAAAACTTGTGTACTGAACCAACAATTTTCCGACACAATTTACCAACATAGCAATAAAATGTATTAAATTTGTTATCAAATTTGAATAACCTAAGATTATTGTGTCCGAAGTTATGGCCCCCGAGAAAAAATTCCGGACCACTTTATGGTCATTTTCTGATCATTACATGGAGAATAAAGTTTCATAAAAAATTACTATACTTTATAAGAACGATGGCGTTTAGAAAAATAATTTCAGTAAGTGCG